>LOEQ01003196.1:58725-83147 GCA_001685075.1 Bramus lutescens | reverse complement strand
AGAGAGAGAGAGAGAGAGAGAGAGAGAAAGACTGGAAAGAGACAGGACTTTTAAAACCTCAAAGCCTATCCCCAGTGACACATCATCCTCAACAAGACCACACCTCCTTTTCATTCCCGAATAGTTCCACCCACTGGGGACTAAGTATATAAATGTATGGGGTCAGTCTCATTCAAACAATTATGTAGTCCATCACGGCAGGGAAGGTACAATGGCAGACGCTTGAGGTTGCATCTGTAGTTTAAAAAAAAAAAGCAAATGACATGAATGTATGCATACTGTTCAGTTCCCTTTCTCATTTATTCGATCTAGCATCCCCAACCAGGAAAATGGTGCCACCTACAGTGGGTGGGTCTTCCTGCTTTGATTAATTCAATCAAGATAATTCTCCACATGTACGCCAGAGGCACATCCCCTGGGTGATTTTAGATTGTGCCAAGTTGACAATTAACATCAACCTACTAAGGTGCTGGCCTGATCTCATCTTTTAGGTATAAAAATGGACTCATGTTCTGCTTAGTCACAGCGGGCATTGCTTGTAAGGTAGGAGACTCAAGCACATGTTGTACTTTCTAATGCTATTTTCATGTGTCATTGATATATCTGACTGACCATTGCTAAGTCAGAAGAGAACATTTGTGGTTTCTGGAGACCAAGCTCTTCCCCTTGGACTGTTGCTATTAGTCCTTAGGCAGCTGCATCTGATTTAGCTCTGCTGACTTTGACTCTTTTCTTCTAAAAATAGTAATATGATGCTATTTTTAAAAAGTTTCCAGGCATAAGTCATCAGCTTATGTGAGACTGCCTGGTCCCAGCTATTGCTTTTGTCTTTAGGATTTCTCACCCCTGACCCTCCTATTCAACACTTCATTGTTTGTGACCTTTCATCATGTGAGTTCAGGACAGATCCTGATAACTAAGTTCTGTTCTCATACTTCCTCAGCAAGTGCTATTATCCACTGAGCCAGTGCCTACTTATGAACTATGTTCTCTCTGAAGGTGGTTTCTACCAGTGTGGAGATGCTATGGAAGTTTAGATAGCTTTTCTAATAGTTCCACACCTTTAGGAGGTAACAGATACACATAAGCTCCTGTTCCCTGGTCTAGAGCAACACCAGTCAACTCACTCACACCATAGCTTTCTGACACAATGAAACTGGAAAAATCTTGCTACGAAACTGTTTAAGAGCTCCAAACTATTGTTGGTGAAGCCTTAAACCAAGGATAGAACCACATGCCCAGGATGTCAGTACCACTGCAATTTCTCTTTAAGGGTAGCTTCCTGGTTTTTCTTTTGGGATATGTTTCTTCTAGAGTGTGGATATAGTTTGAATGTGTCCCTTGAAAGGTTCATGTGTTGGAAGCCCTAAAGAGGTGTGCTGCCTACTGTTTCCTCAACTTGACACAAGCTATGATTATCTGAGAATAGGGAACCTCAACAGAGAAAAAGACTCTCTGACCACACTGCTCTAGAGGCAAGCCCATGGGATACTTTCTTGATTAATTATTGATATGGGAGAGCTCAGCCTAATATGCATAGTGCCACTCCTGGGCAGGCACTTTGGGTTGTATAAAACCAAGCTGAATATGCCATGGGCAGTAGGCCAGTAAGCTGCACTCTTCCATGGTCTTGGCTTCATTAGCTGCCTCCAGGCTTGCTCCACCTACTTTCTGTGATGAAATGTGATATCAGTGTGTAACTCAAATAAATCCATAGGTTACTTTTGGTCATAGTGGTTATCACCATAAAGGAAAGCAAGCTACTAGGACATGCAGCAATGGTGGGGGGTGATGACATCTTTAATTGGCAGGCTTACAGAGATCTTGACATCATGTGTAGTGAGCACGAGGTTCTTGTGCACACAGATAAGCACTGGAGGAGCCAGGAAAATTTAAATAAACAGGCTCTTCAAAGGATGGAGATGTTTACCTGTCTTCTTCCAAGAATGGTGAGAAATGATATATCTTGTAACATTGTGATTTTTTTGTATTTATAGGGCCAGAATTCACTTGTATCCCCAGAATTTTATTTTCTTTATCCCCAGCTTTCCCCCATAAAATTTTTGAGCATTGCTTCTTGGTCACTAGAATAAAATATTATGAGAGAGTCACTTGCACTTTACAATAGCATAAATGACTTCTATGCTACCTTAAGGACAGGCTGAATCCCTGAATCCCACAGGCATGTTTACCTCTGTCTCCTTAGACCCTTACCTTGAGCTCTGTTTCTAAGTCAACAGAAATCATCATTATGGAAGAAGTCATGTGTATTTTGTAAACAAAGTTTCAATGTAAACATGTCTTAAGTTTGTTGTACATCCGGAATTGACTTAATTGTCATCAGGAAACATTTTTCCCCCAAATTATGCTGTGCTTAAATATGGCTAAAATAAACCACCTGGTGTCAGACTACAGAAGTTTATTTAGCTTAGTATTGGCTAAGTCAGGCTGAACAAAGTTTCATTCTTACCTCACCTGGATCATTTTCCTGCCAGATGTAATGCTTGTAGTGACCACAGTCATAAGGGTGTGTTTTCAAAGGAAATGTGGGGTCCCAGTCTTCTTCATGCACGTGACTCTTGCTATGATATGGTGTAGAGAAGAGGACTTCATAAGAGCTGAGCTGAAATTGGAACCTTGAATTTTTAAAACCATGAGCCAAATAAAACTTTTGGTTGTGTGTGTGTGTGTGTGTGTGTGTGTGTGTGTTTATGAGACTAGCCTGCCAAGCACCTGCACCTTGAATCTTGATTGTCCCTTGTGTTCCAGTGTCTCTGACTCTTTTGTTTGTGCTTGGGACCCTTTTCCTTGGACTGGGTTGCCACCTCCAGCTGTGATATGAAGGTCTGTGTCTAGTCTTTCTGTGTCTTGCTAGACCATGTTTGGTGGATATTCCTGGGAGACCTACTTTTTCTTTTGGAAACAGAGGAGGAGATAATCTGGGGAAGAGAGGAGGTGGGGGGACTGGGAAGGGTGGAGGGAGGGGATACTGCAGTATGGATGTCATGGATGAGAGGAAGAAGTTTAAAAAAATATATGTGTTCCAAGGTGATGTCATTATAAGATGGTGGGACCTTTAGAAGGTAAGGAGGCAGGATTTTGGATTATTAGGGTGTGCCCTTTAGGGTTATCATGGAATCTATCCTCTCTTTATTTTCTTCATTCCTGATTCATGATATAAGTGACTTTTATCTGTCACTTGTTCCCACTATGATGTACTGGAGGATAGAGAACAAGAATCTGGGCTGGGGTAAGAAGACTTGGCAGAGATGGAAGTTCTGTGCAAAGGTTCGCAGATGTCGAGCTGGCCACATCTGCTCTAGTAACGTCTACAGGATGAGTCTCCTAATCTCATCCCACATACCTGGAAATGGCAGGGTATATTCTGGGTTAGGTGAGAAGAGGAGGGAAGCCTGACATAGGTCAAACACCCAAGGGCAAACATTTATTCCCATGTTACCAGGCCAGCCAGAGCCAGGTGTGTGCATGGAAGAATGGTTATTGCTTAAGGCCAGTGCACCTGCGGCAATCTACCTTATATTTTCTGACCCCTTTCTGTCTTTCTGTGTCTCTGGGACCCTCTCCAAGTTCTGCAGCTGAAAGAAGAATTTTCATGTCCTAAGGAGGGTACAGGAAAAGCAGTCTTGGCACTGCCTGCAGATTGGGTGGGAAAGATGAATTCCAGACTCTGAGAGCCTGTGAGGCTGCACAACTGCATCTCCTGGAAACCTCCACTGCTTCCGAGAAAGGCTCTCTGCCCTGTTCCCCCTTCAGCCTACCTCAATTCCTTAGAGCTCCTCAGTAGAGAGAGCTCCAACTGGGAGCTTCTTGACAAGCCATTGTTGCTCCCCTGAGCTCTCCAGAGGGTAACATTTTCGGCCCCAGGCTCTTTACACTTTGCTGTCTCAAAGCGATCACACTCTCTGCCTACCTATGCCTGATGAAGGATGTGAGGGATTTTGCTCCTTCATGGCTGCTGGGAATGTTCTTCACTGCATGCTCTGACCCTCCATTTTTGGCAGCTGTAGCGGAAGAGGAAGACCAGGTTGGTCAGCTGTGAGTTCCTGGAGGCCAGCCAGCCAGGCAGCAGCAGTAACTTGCTTTCTACAAATAAGCATTTGTATGCCATCTGAGCAGCCTCTAGAAGCAGCTGTGTCAACATCCTAGGAGTGTGGTGTTATAGAAGGCAAGCAAGGCTGCCACGCTGATGTGTCTGCCTCCAGGCTGCTGCACACCAGGCCATGATTAACATCCGAGGGATAGGCAAAGGTACTAGAAAATCAGCGCAGCTTTGGGTTTGGAATCATGTGATCTCTGGTTTCAATTGTTGAGACCGTCCATTTTCCAGATCTTTTGCAGGCATTTTCTTGACCTTTCTTGGGAAACTTCCAGAAGCCCTCAGGCCTGGCCCAGGAACTTTGCCCTGTGGACCCTATGCTCTGAAGCTCACCATGTTTTCTGTGCCATAGTCTTAGAGAGTTATCTGTTTTCTCTGCTCTGTCTTATCACTGTGCTGAGGACACCATCAGGGTAAGAACTGACCCAGCTCCTACTCTGGAAGAGGTTATCCACAGACCTTTGTGCACAATAAATCTTCATAGCAACTGACTTCTATGTGTGACTAGTATTCCTCTCTCTCTCCCCACCTTCCTTTCTTTGTTTGATTGCCTGCTCTCAAAGGTTTAGGATGACGACTTTGTCTCTGTGTATATGCCTGTACATATGTGTGTGCATATGATAGAGTCCAGAGATTATTTAATGTCTCTCATAAACCCTTATTTTTGAGACATGGACTCTTACTAAAGCTGAAGCTCTCTAATTTGATAAGGCTAGTTTGCCAGTGATCTCCAGGCATCTGCCTGACTCTCTTCTCTGACAAAGTTTTGAGGCTGTAGACATGTGTTGCCATTCCTGGACTTTTTCACATATGTTCTGGGGATCTGAGCTCAAGTCTCATCAGCCACAAGAACTTACTTCTGACTGATTCAAAAGCTCAGACATTTTTATTTGACCCACTGTATCCTTCAATTTGAGAAGGGTGTGAACTATTCTGGCCATTGCACCTTTTTATGCTACACCATGCCACGGAGACATTTTTAATACTGTCACACTTCCCACCCTTAGCTTTTGAAGTGTTGGTGTTGGCCTCTCACTATGGAGTTCATATGAAGGAAGATCCTTAAGGTTATCTGTCACTACTTCCCTGCTGCTGGGATCATTTGCATCCCGTTCTTGGCTCTCATATGAAGAAACAATTCCTTAAGGTTATTTTCTCCCTCAACTGTAGACAGAAGTTTCTGTTCCATAGCCGTTCGGTTCCAAATAGACACACAAAGGCTTATATTATTTATAAATTGTTTGGCCAATTGCTCAAGATTATTACTAACTAGCTCTTATGACTTAAATTCACCCATAATTCTTGTCCGTGTTTAGGCATGTGGCTTAGTAACTTTTCTCAGTAAGGCATTCTCATCTTGTTTCCTTTGCATCTTCCTGGTGACTGATTCTCTGCCTTTTTTCTTCCCAGAAATCTTCTAATCTGCTTAATCTGCTTATACTTCCTGCTTGGCTACTGGCCACTCAGCATTTCATTGAACCAATGTGAGTGACAAATCTTTATAGAGTATAAGAGCGTTATCCCACAGCATTTCCCCTTTTTTATTTTCAAAGCTAGAAACCTGAATCTAATCTCCTTTGTTTAGCTTATTTCCTGACCATTATTATCCATAACAACTTGTAACCAACATGCTAAACAAAGTCAAAATTCCTAACACATTTTTGGAAATGTGGATGTAGTTTTTTAGAACACTTTCTGCTGATTGGGGGTTCTGGTAATCTTATGGGGACCTAAAGAAAATTTAGAATTATGGTCAAGTCTTGACAGAGTATTCTGTGAAGTTTGATCATCTTAGCCAGCAGACTTGAAGGTTTTCTGGATGTAGAACTCAGAAAAAAACTGCAACAAAGGGGCTCTGAAATATTGGATCATTTGGACCATCCATTCCCATTGGAGAGTTTTCAGGGTTTTCCTCAATCAAATCTTATTTTTCTTGACCAAGAATGAATTAAAAACATCTCATTTCCTGTAGAAACAAAAGCAAAACATCTTCTTCTAAGTAACATATCTTTTGACTTAAATATTGATGTCTGAGCATTTTCAAAATGTATAGGTTGGATTAATTCAGCAGCATTTATAATTAAATGTCTTTTGGCAGCTGTTGCTCCTTCCTCAGAAATCAAACAATTCAAAGACAACATAATAACATACAGTATCTAGATCCTCTGTGCATTTTCCATCTTTATGTCTTTTTTTACTCTGTTTCTTTTATTTTAATTTCAATTTTTAATTTTTGGTTTTTTGAGACCGGACTTCTTTGTGTATTTTTGGCTGTCCTGGATCTCACTCTGTAGACCACACTGGCCTTGAACTCACAGAGTTATGTCTGCCCCTGCTTCCCAAGTGCTGGAATTAAAGGCATGCACCACTACAACCTGCTACTCTATTTCTTTTTTTAAGGAGTTCCTCTATCCTTTTTCTTTTATCTCCCAAGCCTATATATATTTTTACACACACTGTAAGCCATTTAGAGTTTGTTTTTTCTGACCACAGGAGTCTTTAATCTGCTAAGTGGCATGGCTATGATTAAAGTTGTGGGTTTGGCAGCTGGCTCCACCACATTCCTTAGCTTTCTGAGAGTCTAGTTTCATGGCAGAGGTACAGACAGGAGCTACAGTTATTGCCACAACTCTGTGGAGTTTCTAGGTCCATGCCACCACCAAGAAACGTGCCACTGGCTGCTCATAAACACTATTTAAGTATTTGGTGGCAGGGCCTCTTAAAAGAGTGTGAGGTTTTTGCCACTAACATTGAGTCAGGAAGCCTCTCTTAAAGGAACCTCACTTCTACGTCCCTCTAGCAGAGACCACCTGAGAAAAGGCTGCTCCAATGAAGTCATTCTTGACTCTGTTCTTTTGTATATAGACTCCTTTCCCAAGCTCTCTCAGGTTTTATGTGGATGTAGTTTTCCCCACATTGGGTGCCAAATGTAGCACAAATAAGAAGAACCATTCCTGATGACATAGCTTCTGGGTCCAGTCAGCACACACCAGCCTTCTGAGGCCAAATCCAAGTGCACCGAATTTAGAGGGACTGAATACAGAATTGGCTAAAGAAGAGCACCCTGTTGTAAAGGCAAACTTCTTTATCCGGGGTTTAAAATTAGGAAGCAGACACTAGGAAATGGAGCTGATAGGCAGTTAGATTGTCTGGAAGGTCAGGGAAATAGGGGTCTATTTTAAAATAAGCAGAAATGAAAGAACATCCAAGATATACAACAGAGGAAAAATACAAAGACTTTGAGAACTCTGTATGGTAAATTATATAAGAAAAAATAATCAAAGTCCCTCCCACTATTTGTGAGGGGCACTCAGAGGATTCTTTATTTAGCTGGTGAAGATGGAAGCCGAAGCCAGAGAAGCACTGTAGGAGGGTCTGGGGGTCTGTGACAGGAAGACCATATTCTCTAAACTCTCAGAACAAAGTGATGGGCCGTGTACTTTCTGTCACCAAGAAGGGACCAGCCTGGGAGTTTTCCTTGGGTCCTGAGGCCATACTCTCCACACCTAGCAATCCTCTTTCTCTCTACTGCTGTGAGGTCACAGGAAAGGCAGCAGTATGTGCTGACTCTAAGTCCCAAAGAAGAATCACAAGGGAGACACCTGGGGTTTGGGAACAAAGCATTATGCACTCATTTGAAACAATGGGTCTTGAATCAGCTCTGGGCTATGGTTGAAAGGACCTACCTGTGAAGTAACAAATGGGCAGGTGGTCACCTGGCAGGAGCAGGCACTTTTTTAGACCCACTAAGTCTTGATGTCAGGCATGTCTGGTCGCAATCTGCTGTGAGATGGCTCACAAAGGCGCCTGAGAAGACCACTCTTCTGTGTGAGCAGGAGTGCACCCACATCTTCTGCCAACATGGCAGCAACATCTCTTCATTTCTCAACCACGGCTCTGTGAACCGTGTAGAGTATGGAAGAGGGCGGGGATTGTGTGAGTGGCGAACATAAAGAAGCAGTGACCCACTGGGCCACTTGGTGTTGGCTGCCCTGGTAACACCATGTGTGGAAGGGTCAGAGGCTGAGAATGTAAGTGACCTCATGCTGAGTAGCTTGGCTGATTGCTTAGGAGTCATGAAAAGAAACTGTTGTGAGATGAGAACAGGAAATCTGAAAAAGCCTCATGCCATCCTTTGTCAAGGAGCATCCAGCACAGAAGAGGTACCAACAGCCAAGGAGACAGAATGATCTCTCCAGTGGACCTCAGTCTGCTTCTAGGTCACCATGGGCTTGGACAGTGGATGCCTGAGTGGAGTAGTGGGTTGGCTGGGATGGAGGCTATTCCAGATGTGTCAGCATAGGTTCTACTTTTAGAGTAAGGCAGCTACAGCATCTTGGTAGCTTCCCACTGGGTTGCAAGAGAAACCAGAAGAGTCCTGGTGTGCTACTATGAATTAAGAGGTCTTCACACCTCAATTCTGATAGCTGACATCAAACCTCTTTCATCTTAGGGAAAGCAGAAATTCATCTTGAGTGGCACTGATGTGTTCTGAACAAGCCTGTGGTTTATTCACATGTTGAAACCTGATACCCACAATGATAGTTTTAGGAGGCAGAAATGATAAGAGATGATTCCAATAAGAACATTGAGCCTTTGTGAATGGGACTGGTGACTTTATAGGAGAAGCCACAAAGAACTCATTTATCCTTTCTACAACTAGAGGACACAGTAATAATTCACTGCCTATAATCCAGAGGATAAATGATCATCAGATGCTGAATCGGCTGATGCCTTTGATCTCAGACTTCCTGCTCAAGGAATGTTTGTGAGCCATCCCATAGTTGGTATTTGTTGCAGCAGTTTGAAAAGATTACCATATGAGACTTGCTAGTAAAAACCAGCTCCAAGGCACTACACAGTGTTCAATCTCTTGAACTCTACATGGTATCATATGAGTCCCACTCAGACTCCGTGTATCAAGAAATGAAAAAAGGCCCCAAACTGATTTAATAAGTATTAGTGGGCATGTCGTTACACAATAGAGACAGCAAAGCACACACTTAGCCTCCATGTGGTTAGTTAGGGCATGTCTTAGGGCACCCCTGCCAGTGTCAATGGTAGCTAGACAAAGGCATTCAGGGATGAGAAGGATATGGTGACCAGCAAATTGGAACCTTCAGAGATGTGTCAGTGTTGTCAACAAGGTCTGATTTTAGGACTACCCAGACATACTACTGAGAGATGAACATATAGGAAACAGAGGAAGGACCACAGAGACTCTCTTGAAGCTTCAAGGCTAGCCACAGATGGAGGTAGAAAGTGCAGGGAAGCCTGGAGTAATCATTTGTTTTCCTCTTGTCCATATCTAGTGAAGGATACCAGCAGCTTTGAGGGCTAGCACCGTTGAGCTTGAAGAGTGGGTCCTTCTGCTGGCTTTAGCACTCCCTAGGAAGTCCACTGGGGCTCGGCTCAGACAATATCAAGATAAGCTTTTCCTGCAGCCCAATTCTGCTTCTCCTTGAAGACACTGTTCCCATGATACCTTTTAAGTAATGGAATCTCATTTTATACTCCTTATCCCAGAATAGACAACCCTATTATCAATACAAACAATCTCAGCTCCTCAGATAGGTTCTGGGCCAGTGGGACCCCTTTAAAAGTCCCAGCTCAGGGATCAAAGAACACCCTTGGAAAGAGTGGTACCTGACACACTGAGTGATTTGCTTTTCAGAAGCTAAATGGGTTGTACTTGTTTCCCTCAGTGGCAAATTGTGATGTCTCTGCCATGTGTTTTCTCCCTCCCTCTGCCCCTTGCTCCCTCCTCCCTCCCTCTTCCTCTTCCTCTCCTCTCTACAACTCTCTACACATCCATTTGTGGGGTTGAGAGAATGGTGATAGAGTGTGTAATGGCCTGAAAGGTCATTCATTTATATGATGACTACTGAAATGTCAGAGATTTTCTGTAGAGAAAAGATGGATAACAATAAAGACAGCAAATATTCAGGGCCCTTGCTACCTCCAAAAATATAGGAAGGGATGTTATGTCCATTCACATGTGCAGAAGGCTCCAACATTACATTCTCAGCTCTGGATATTTACTGTTCCTCTTTTTGGCTTGCAAGGAACTGTAAACAGATCTTTTCTCTGTAGTCTCATTAACACAGTGACTTTTGATTTCCCCAGAGTTGTGTCTACTATGGCTAGGACATTCCTGGGCTAGGACCAACCCAGAAATAGCAATGTCAGCAAGAGAGGGTGGCAGAGAGGGTCTTTTATGAGCATAAAGGCCCTTTAGTGAAAGGGGAAGGGCAGATGGCAGGAGAGAGCATAGCAGGACAGGGGGCAGCTTCTGCTGTGAAGGAAGTTTCTGAGAGAATCAGTCAGCTCCTCTATGTGCTCCCACTCTATGCTGTGTCCACCTAATGGGGAAAAGAGTAAAGTAATATAGACCTCCATTGCTGTCCTATCTATTTACCAAACTTCACTAATTATCATTAATTACAATTACGATTTGAATCTGTAAGGTCCCTCATGGGTTCAAGATTTGAATGCTTACCCCAAGCTTGTGGCATGATTTTGGGAGGTTGTGGAATATTTAGGAGTAAGATCTTGCTGGAGGAAGCACATCCTTATGGGTAGGCAATGGGAAAGAAATGAAATCACCTTCAGAAATTATTGAGAAAACAGCAATGACGATGAAAACCCAGAAAGTTAAAGTTAAGTAAGCCAAAACTTTATTTCTATATAAACTTATTTCTCTTCTCTTTGTTTCTGTCTCTGCCTCTCTGTTTCTCTCTGTGTCTAAACACACACACACAGAGACACACACACACATACACACTCATACACACACCCCCATTTACTAACTGAGTCCATTAATTTTTTTAAAGTCCTGAGAGTCCAGTAGACTCCAGTGGAAAGCCAGAGACCATGAAGCCTTTCATCAGAGGTGTAATTAAACACAGAAGATCTTTTCATAATCCAACTGCTGTCTTAAGGCTGAGGATTCTGTTGAAGAGATCTTGTCCATCCTGCAGATAATACTGCCTTAGTCTACAAGTGACACAATTCTATTGCTCTGGATTAGCTGAGGATCTGGGCAGGAATGAGACCCTCGGGATGGTACTGATTGCCTGGAGGAGACATGCACACCTTGAGGTACTGTACCATTGTGGAATTGGGGAGGTAAACAAATGCAAAGAGTTCCTTGGTATAGGAGGTCCTTCTATATATGTGTTGCTTTCATTGGTTAATAAAAAAAACTGCCTTGGCCTGTTGATAGGGCAGAACTTAGGTAGGTGGGGAAGACAGAAATGAATTCTGGAAGGAAGAAAGCGGAGTCAGAGAGAGACACCATGGATCTCTGCCTGAGACAGATGCTGGTTAAAATCTTTGCTGGTAAGCCACTGCCACATAGCAATATACAAATTAATAGAATTGGGTTAAATTAATGTAAGAGTTAGCCAATAAGAAGTTAGAGCTAATGGGCCAAGTGGTGATTTAATTAATGCAATTTCTGTGTGGTTATTTCGGAGCTAAAGTAGCCATGTGGCCAGGACGGACAAGTGGCCTGGCTCTCCTTGCAACAGTACCTGTTATTGTTTAACTGTTGTCCTTGAAGTGGATGGACATCTCCTTCCTGTCACCTTTATGGTACCCTTAGTAGAGGATCTGCAATGTTGTTAACTTCTATGTTTGGGTTGCTGTAAGGTAAAAATAGAGTATACAGTGTCTGGGAAGTAAAGATGGAGGGGATTCTGAAAGCATTGGGGTTTAGCAAAATCCAGAAAATTTCTAGGCTTTCAAGAAGTTGATGAGGTTTTTATGAAGTTGATGAGGTTCAATGCCAAGATGTCCAAGGCTAAAGCTGGATCCCAGCCGTACCTAGTGACACGTGGAAAATTCTATAGAACACATATGCAATATACTGGAAGGTTGGACCAGGGAAAGGTAGACAGTAGGATCTGAGGCATTTAAATCAGACAGATTGGAAACTATAACTGTCCAGGCTGAGGACTGAGCTGTGATATGGGTGCTCCTTTCATTTAGTGCCCATGAGAAATCCTTGTGTCTGTTCTGCTGCTCTGTGCTGCAGGCTGGGGTGTTCCTTCCCAGTCCCCAGATGTTAGAGGCAACTGCAGTACTCAGATGAAGGAGAAACATGTTTCTGAGCAAACCAATGCCCAAGCCAAGCTGCATCTTGATTGCATGTAAGAGTTATCCATTTTGGATTTGCCCTGTTGATTTCTTTGCTCTCTCCAGAGAATCTGCAATGCCTGAATACCGAGATGGAAACAGGAGAACAAGACTCCCCTGTTTGGTCCCCAGTGTGTTAATCTGTTTTCCTGCATCTCCTCTCAGTTTACTGAATTACTATTTTTTCCATATGGAGACAACTGTGATATGAATTTACAGTGATGATTAAAGTACCAATCTTTGTAAGGGGGACCACTGAGCCCTCCCCCATACTGGGGAGCCTCTATGTCCTCAGCCAACTTTAACCTGGAGTGGTTAGTCAATCCATGTCTAGGACACATGTTGGATGGGTCATGATTTATAGTGGGGGCAAACATTTTACCCAAAACTCACAGACGGATACCTGTGGGCAAACTTAAAGCACTGTGGTCTAGAGGGGATGGCTAAGGAAGTGGTGTGTGATTCTTGAGAAGAGTGTTGCCAGTTTTCCCTAGCAACCTTGCCTTCCTATTTCTAGTTTCCTTTGGTTGATTTTATTTAGAAAACAATGCTGACTTCTGGGAGTAGAAGCTGCCTTCCATAGTCTGAGATTTTGCTGCCACCTTAAGCAGAGTGCTCCTAAGGATTGCCACAGAAAGGCTTTCTTCCCTTTCTTTGTTCAAAGAAGAATATGTAAAGTATAATTTATCAATTAAAAATGAATAATGAGGAAAGGGTAGAGAGCTCCATGCTTTCAAAATATATTTTGTACTTTGGTGTAGTAATCACGAAAAATGAATTTCTGTCCAGCTTATCCAGAAAGGCAGGCAAACAATTGGGTCCCAAAGTTTCATTTCATTCTTTTCTTTCCTGCCAGCCTCAACACAGAAGTAAGCAGACAGTGGCCTCATCAGGCACTATACACTATACACCCAGTTACCAAAATTCCTCCAAAGTTACCCACAGACGCTAGTACTTCAACTTCCTTTTAATTTCTTCCCAGCATTCCCTCTTCCCCCTTGCCATTTGCTGTCCTTACTCAAATTTATCTAGTAAAATTATCATTCAACTGGATGCAGGTTCAGAGAGTTTATCTTTAAAGACTGCTGTTGGCGAGCCTTTTCTGTACCACTCTTGTTAGGTATCAACCACTCTGTGCTCTCCCAAGAGCAGGCTTCTGGCAGACTGGCATCCACATCCTCACACTGTGTACTCCACCTAGAACATCTTCCTCCTTATTTGACCTGGACCATTCTCTAGAGAAATGCTGCCACTAAGTGTGAGGAACCTAGGAGCATATCTATCTTTAGCCCTGATGACCCACAGCGCATGAAGACATGCGTCATGAAGAGGATATATTTTCTGACGTGGTTGAAGAAGAAAGACGAACAGTTTCACAAATGGTAGAGGCCAAGTCATGAAGCCATTTCTCTGAATCACTGTAGTTGCATAAAGAGAACTCCAGTTGTTCTTGTGCACAGAGGGTGTGCAGAAGCCCATCTAATGTGGCATGTGTGCATGGGAGGGGTGTCTCTCAAGGCCCTTGAATATATCAAATAGCACGAACCGTGGTTGTGTTTCCAGGATTGTTTGTTTCTCACCTGCTCTTGACTTAGGGAGGATAACTGAGGATTTTCAGTGTCTTGGTGGAAATGATCATTTGGAATGGGAGAGAAAGTTGAACCATAAGAAACTCAGGGCTGGATGCTTCTCTCCCAGAACTTTTGGTAACAAAGACACAGAACACAGATATATTCTCCCTTTGGTTTTGTTCTTGATCTCATGTATTAGTTACTTTTTTGTTGGTGTGATAAAAAGACCATGAACAAAGCCAGCTTAGAGGAGAAAGGGGTTTATTTTAGGTCACAGCCCCAGAGGGGATACAGTTCATCATGGTAAGGAAGGCATGGCAGCAGGGACAAAGTATTAGCCTGGCAGTCAGGAAACAGGATGATAACATTTCATTTGCACACAGGAAGCAGATAGAAAGCACAGGAAGGGAAGCCATGCTATAAAAATCTCAAAGCCTGAATCCAGTGACGTGTTTCCTTCAGCAAACTTCCACCTCCTAAATGTCCAGAAACTTCCCGAAAGCACACCAATAGGGGATCAAGTGTTCAAACACACAAGCCTATGGGGAACACTTTTCATTTAAACTGCTATACCTCACTTCCAGCATGAATGGTAAATCAGACAGTGGCACCTTCTAGGAGGCTAATATTACCGACCAACTTAGAGCTAAGCATACGTGAAACAGTGCTGGTAGAATATAAGTCCTCTGGAGATTCCAACAAGCATGAATCATTGGCCAGGGACTGTGGTGTTGGGAGCGGGTGGTGGGAATCCCTCACAAGGATGGGCATTAAGGATAAAGACCTATTGGTCTTCAACCAAAATTGTAAGATCTCTTGAGAACTAGTGATCTTAGAAGTTCTCACCAAAACAATGAAGCCTTGAGGGTTTTCAGACCCACAAATGCTAAGAATGTACGCAGTTTAAGATCCAGGGAGGTTGTTCCTAAAGATTTTAATTGACAACAGCCTGGGCCACCTATCGGAAGGAAGGCTGCAAGACCATGACTCATGGCAGTGCCACAGAAGCGTTCCTGATCCCAATGTCCGTGCCACAGAAGTGTCCCTGATCCCGATGGCAGTGTCACAGAAGCATCCCTGATCCCGATGGCAGTGTCATAGAGTCCCTGATGCCGATGGCAGTGTCACAGAGTCCCTGATCCGGATGGCAGTGTCACAGAAGCATCCCTGATGCCTATGGCAGTGTCACAGAAGCGTCCCTGATTCCAATGGCAGTGTCACAGAAGCGTCCCTGATCCCAATGGTCTCATGTTTAAGGACTTGCAGTTCATCCTCATCCTCTCAAGTGTCCACATGGGAGGTCTGATGTTTCTGGCTTCCCAAGTTCTTCATATTCACAGGAAAGATACAACAGTCTGAATGCCAGGCCTCGGGGAACTTAGAAAAAGGATACTATTTATTTCAGTGAATTAATTTCAGCAGCAATGTGAGAAAATCAGCAAGGTTGTCGATTTCTTTTTCTAAAGGCTTCTGAGTTATTCCACATTTATTCACATCAGAGATCATGTCTGGCTGGTTGGAAAATGAAGCTCAGTTGTACATGCCAGGCTCTTCTTGGTCTCAGACATGTGGCTATAAGCACATTGCAAGGTTATGAACAATAAGGGCAGGTTGAGTAGAGCAAAGCACTGGTTGTTTCTGTGATGATAGACCCCTCTTTCCTCCAGTCCAACAGGACCATTAATGTTAGTGCCAAGGCGTGTGAAGAGAACAGCCTGAGACATATTCATGCCAGATAAGAATGCTCCACAATAATAGAGTCTATAATAGCAGAAGCCTTGCACAGGTAATGAGATTGTACATATAAAAATCATGAAGGTGTATGCTTATTTGAAACTATAAAATCTAGCTGATTTAAATATGTTCTCCATCAAATGCTACAGTTTAAACAAAACAAGGAGCCTAGCAATCCTGACAAAGGAAAATCAATATCAGAATTAATTAAGCAATTTTGCGAGAGATATTTTTGTTTCTGTTCTTTTGTACAATGTTTAAACATTTATCCAAAATATTTGCAACTCATAGACTATAATATTGTGCATTCTTAACCAACGTGAGAGCTTTAAAAATAATATAAATACAATAGTTCTACTTATGTAGGTCTTAGACCCAGATCATATTAAATATTTAAAAGATTATATTTAAACAGTGCTTTTCCCCCATGATACAGTATGATAGTTTTTGGCATTCTGCATTTTTCCAGTACTTTCTGGACTAAAGGTCTTACATGGCCCTCCCGTTACGAAGTGGCAAAGGGAGAACCGTGGTGTGAAGTTCACCAGAGTCATGACCCTTTGCAAGGTGTGAACTGTGATGACATACACTCACATTCTCTCTGCAAAGCTGTGTTAGCAGAAGCAGGCTCTGCTACCAGCAGCCCTAGAATTGTAGAGAGGAGTTTTTATTCTAAAACAACACATGTCCCTTTGGACACATACTCTTGCTTTGGCCTGGCTGGTCCTTTGCATCCTGAGTTTGTTCCTCAAGCTCCATGTATGAAGTGCTCCTTTTTCCCCGCTCCAAAATGTGCCAGACATCACAGGGAGGTAAATCTGTCTTTCTCTGGAAAAAAAAAATCCTTCTAAAGCACCAAGTGAAACTTGTATGTTCAAAGTTTTAGTACCTAATTGAGGAAATTGGGACAAACTTGACTACCATTTCCAAGCCAAAAAAATAAAAAATAAATAAAAGAGAAAAAAAAGACAGCCTTATCTCTAATAAAGGAAAGATCTGTCACTTCAGGCATCTCTTAACTCTGAACATAACGTCAGCTGCTTCAGTAGGTTCTGGCCGTGGGTGGCTCAGTTCTCTTTAGCCATCTTTAAGTGGTTTCTCAGAAGGACCGTGCATTTCTTTAGGCTGTTTTCCTCTGATCCTTTTTTCCCCTGCCCATCATAGGATATTTCCAAATAACAAAAACTCTTTTCAGCAAATCACAGTTGCCAGCAGAGAAACTCATGGACAACAACCATCAAATGTGCTTGTGTCTAAAGAAGCTGTCACCCTCCAATTCTAAGTCAAGAATCTCATTAAGTGACTCTGCAGGTTAATGAGAAACTAAACCCTTTAAACAAACAAAAACCAAACCTTTCACTGATGAGGGCCTCAGTGCCACAGGTAAGCAAACCATACACTTCCTACTGTAGGAGTGATGTGCACAAGATTCATGGAATATTTGTCAGCTGACACTTTCTAGTTTCTGTGATAAAAGATGGAATTGAATTTGTCAAAGTCTGTACTGTTGTTGAATATTTTGGTATATAAGTAAAGTTTACATTGGAAGACAGCAATAAACATATTTTCTTATCTGGCTGCCTCACTAATATTCTTCATAGAGAGTAAGGTCAATAGTATTTTTCTTTTAAATTGAAGTGTCTATAACAAGGAGAATAGTTGGTTGTTGTGATTGCTCACTGTTGTCGAAAGTAAAGTTCTGACTAAAACAGTTCTAAATGGCAGAGGCAGACACCTCTGTCAGGATTCCCTTTCTTTTGTTCATGTGACATTTAAGAACAATTTCTGGACAATATAACCTTACTTAGTTTCATAGAGCAATCAAGAGAATGATGCAGTAGTGCAATTGGTGCACACTGTGTGTGTGCTTGGTATCATTCTAGAGATGAACATATTTGGGTTGAGTTAAATGTACTTGTCAGATTCTTCCTGGGTTCCTGAGCCCCAGCCTCTACATGTCCCACCCCCCTCTCTCTACCATGCCAACTTTAAGTTATTTTCAGTATATTCTTCAGTAGATTCTGGCTAGTTTTCTTCCAATCCAGTTTGATATGTTTGTTCCTTAGTCATTAAAGTAAGAAAAACTGTTTGGACTTCAAGGGGTGTCTGTTTCACCTGGTGTGACCACAGCACTTGTTTCCACTTTGCATTATCTCAGAGAGACATAGTCATCTTGTTCATATTGTGACAAGAAAGTGGTTGTCTCTAGGGGCAAAGTGCACATTACCCACTGGATGCTGCTCACCACTGCGACATGGCTGCACACCTGAAACACTCTAAAAGATGCTGAAGGAACGGGTGCTCTACTGTGGCCCGCAAATTGTGGTTGCCTGTGTCAACAAGGAACAGTGGCAGTGACTTGTGGTATGGTGACTCAAGCCCACCATGGTGGCCCATACCTGAAGTCCCAGAACTGAGATTGAGTCAGGAAAATCAGGAGGCCAGCCTGGGCTACAGAGTGAGTTTGACACTAGGTTGGAATAATTTAAAAAAAAAAAAAGAAGCCATGTCACAACCAAACAAATGAACAAACATACACAAAAAATAAAAAAAGAAAAAGCAAGATAGCAGATCTGTGTCATATATATTTGCTTGATACTAATGTACTAAATGCTGCTTTCAACCTTGGTTTTTTTTGAGGGAAATGTTGCATAGCTTTTGTACACACCCCATTGCCAACCTCCATATTCTACTCCCAAGTGAGGGGGACTTAGGACAAAAGATTTGGGATAGTGTGGCACTTACTAGGGTGATGGTCACTGTGGGAGGGCTCCACTGAAACTGCTTTCTTTATTACCTCAGCCCCCCAGAAACCATGTCCTGAAAGAGGACATAGAGCTGATTCCCTGAGCTCCTGACTCACGGTTCATCCACAAAGCGTCTCTAGCATTTGGACCGCAGGAGCTATTTGAAGACAAATATGTTTTTATTGAAACATCACTGCCCTCTAGCATGTTTATCCTATCCACTTCATTTCGCAGGAGTGGCTTCCTGTACTGCTGCTGCTGAGTGTAAGAAGGTCTTTGAAAATAATTTTCTTTTTCTTTTCAATCTCAAAGGGCTAGCAGGCTGGCTGGGTCTAGCAAACGGGCAGAGCCAAGCCAGCATGGTGTATAACAGCAGCCCAGACTCTGCCAGCTTTCTCCACAAAGATGAACAAATCATTCTCTAGCTCTCGTTTTCAAACCCTATAGCCCTGTTCCTTCCACTCCCAATAAATAGACTGAAAAGTGAGCACAGCATTTGAATAGACCTTTCCTCCAACAGGTGTACAAAGAGGTGCTTGGTGCTGCTTATCATCAGGAAAAAGCAAACCAAAGCTACAGTGAGATTTCTCATAATTCTCATGAGGATCATTGCAGTCACTGCAGAACCCAAATCACAAACAAACCCATAGAAAATTCGTGTCAGGGAGACCAGTGAGGAGTAGGAATCTTTGCTGGCAGAAATGAATAATGGCTCAGCCTTTGTGAAAAACAGTGTAGATATTTCCTGGGGAAAAATAGAACTATCAGATGTTCTAGCAATTCTACTTTTGGTGTTTATCCAGACATTTGAAATAAGGATCTCAATGATATCTATGCTCCTGTGTTCACTGTGGCTCTTTTCATGCTGGGATGTTAAAACACTCTAAATACCTATCAGTGATCAAACAGGTAAGGAAATGAGATGTATGTATATAGATGTATACCATACATATCACACACACACACACACACACACACACACACACACACACACGGTGGAATATTCTTTAGTCTTAGAAGGAAATCCTGCATTTTAAAGAAATACAGAGGAGCCAAATAAGACAGACGAAGGTCAGATAATGCATAAGCTCATTCATGAAGCACCTAAAATAATCAGGCATGGTGGTCTAAGGGTTTGGAGTAGGGAGAGATGGAATGTTCTTTTAGCACATATAGTCTCAGTTATGAAAGATGAGAATGATGCATACATTTGCAGCATGATATTCCATAGTTAACAATACTTCATGTCCTTAAAATTTTCCCCAGAGATTTCATGTTAAATGCTCTTACTACCATCACCACTATAACCATCACCACCACCACCACCACCACTACCACAAGCATCACCACCATCACCACCACAACAATAAAACAAAATAAAACAGGGTTCCCTGCTATTCTTTCATCAAGTGTTGCAAGAGATGCAAGCCATGGAGAACTAGTCAGTAAACAGCAATCCTCCGTGGCCCCTTCTTCGGTTTCTGCCATGAGTTACCTTCATGCTTGACTACAACTGTAAGGTGAAATACTCAATCCCAAGTTGCTTTTGATCATAATGTTTATCACAGTTAAGACTCCTCACAAAGACCCCACCTCCTAACACATATCACAGGGCTAGGGTTACAGCTTGTGCCTATACGGTTGAATATTAGGAACCTTTGAGTGTCAGCCTCAGTGTCGNCATACATGTGCACCTCGCGGACACCTTCGCTGGCATCCTGGAGCTGTCACTTAACCAGAAGAAGACTTACAGCAAACTTGGAACTTAGATCTGAGGGTGAAATGAACTCTCCACTCTGAAATTTTCTGCATCTGTTTCTTTATCTTCTCCTGCTGTTTTTCTCCTCCTTTTCTTTAAATTTTCCAGTTTATATACACAAGCCACACAAAGGGAATTCTCTGAGCTTGGATGGCCACTTATCTTTGAAGGTCCCAACTGTGATCTATATGAAAGACTCTTTTCTGACTCCATGTCCTGCCAAACAGAAGATAGTTGCAGGGAGGCAGCTTCTAATGTATCTAAGGGAATGAAGCAGAGATTAGACTGAGGGAACCAAGGTTATTGACTGTGTGACTAAATTTCCCACTGGAGGTCCCACAGAGTGGGGGAATGTCCCATTATACCAATACATGGTAAAAAGTTGTGCCCAATAATCCATACTCTGCTGAATCTTGCACCAAGGGAGAGTGCTTATGGCTTCACAAGTGATCCACTTTGAGAATCAGTTGTATGCAAAAGGTGCTAGGCCCAGTGCCTTGCAAACTGGGTTTGCCTCCATCAGAATGCATTCATTCTGGTGGGTCAGTCTTCTGCCTAATCAGCTGCATGATTCCTGCAGACCACAGCAGTTGGATGTGTAAACATGCAGGCCATAGTACCTAGTAATCATTGTGTGCCCTCTCATAGCATTATATCTTATGGTTGTGCATGCTGCTGGCCCCATTTCTCAGAAGATAGCTCTGCCTGTCTTCTAAGGCTCCTTTCTGTGGCTTTACCTCATTTTGAATATCTGGAACTCTTCCCCTTTTCATTATAAGCCATCCACTGTTTTTATTTAGGATTTTTAAATCCTCCTTCCTTCCTGCCTTCTCTAGAAGTAATAAAGAGATAGAGAACTTCCAATCATCTTCCCTGCACAGTAGCTGTCTTTGTTAGGATTCCATTGCTGTGAAGAGACACCATGACCATGGCAACTCTTATAAAGGAAAATAATTAAATTGGGGTGGTTTACATTTTTAGAGGTTTAGTCTATTATCATCATGATGCGACATGATAGCATGCAGGGAGTCATAGTGCTGAAGAAGGAGCTGAGAGTCCTATATGATCACTTGCAGGCAACAGGAAGTGTGCTGAGACGCTAGGAGACATCTTGAGCACATATGAGACATCAAAGCCTGCCTCTACAGTGACATACTTCCTCCAACACTCCTACTCCACACCTCCTAATAGTGCTCCTTTCTTTGTGGATCATTTTCTTTCAAACCCCCACAGTAGCTCAACATCCTTTAACATCACATATCAACGTCATCTTCAGAAGTCTGTGTCATGGGCCTCTCCAACTTTGGACATTTATTTACCCATCTAGAGTGCAATCTGTTTATCTTTCTTGTGTGTTTAATTTTTCTTCCAACCTCATTCTTAGATAATAAATCCTTGTATCAAATAGTGTCTTCATTGCAACACTTCTAAATTATCAGTGTTTCATATTTTCTAATATTCATATGCATGCATACAGATTTTGTTCCTATGCTGTGAGAGAACCATTTCTCCCATGTAACAGACCAAAGAACTCAGAAAAAAGACTGAGGTGGTCAAAGAAAGAATATAGAAGGATGGATTTACAGTTCAGATTCCCAAAATTTGAGAGAGAGAGAGAGAGAGAGAGAGAGAGGTGTTCCCCTATATTAGGCAGCTTTGACACACCTACTTAAAACCTATTTTAGCTTTTTTACTATGGATCAGGCTAGGCATGTCCTGCCCTAGTCCACCACTGAAGATATGGCATCCATGTTGCAATGGGGATCCATAACTAAGGGGCTTCTTAGGGTACTTTACTCCTTTTGGCTATACACTGATAGACCTCAATATACTATCTTCTGTGAGTAATACCTACAGCTTTCTGCCTATAAGAACATGACCAGGGTTTTTTCTGGGATTGCATAGTATGCAAATACTTATAAACACTGAAGCATTCACTATGTGGCAGTGGAGAAACATATCCTTAAGTGGCTTTGTTATTGGAGGAATGCACATTGTATAGCCTATTGTTGCTGATCAAATGCCCTACCTACCACATAACTGAATATTCACTTCACTTACTCTTCCATGTTTTCCTTCCTTTGTAGGTCACACTGTTTGGTGCCTGTATTAAAGATGCTGTTATAAGTAGGAAGAACATTTGCTCACCCTGTTGAGTTTCTCCCTTTTTGGGTGATCTGAATCACGGAGTTGTCTCTGTATGGTGTTGAAGCACACCAGTCGTGAAGGTGATCCAAACACATTACTGCCTGCCTCGACCAGGACACAGGGCCTCCAGTGGAGGTTTTGAGTTCCACCTGCAACTGATACCTTTGGGGGCTGTTTTAACATTTGTGGTACTGTTACTAGGGCATCCAGGCTCTCACAGCCTCTTGACTGCTCCTCAAGAGAGAGATGAGCTGTAGATTGGAGACATATAATGATGGGGTGATAAAGAGTGGGAATGGCCTGTCATGTAGAGCACTGCCCCATGATAAATAGATAGTCAAGCCCTTAGTAAAGTCTAGAACACAGTCAGTGCTCAAAAATCCATGTTAATATTGTTCAAAAACAAGCTTTTGTAATGACATGCTTTTTTGATCCTCAAGTCTGTGTTATGGTTTGCGCCTGCTTTTGTGTGCTTTATGGTTTGGAGAAATTTATGAAGACATATGTTGGACTATATGACCATAGAGCATATTTTCATTGTCTTATGGCCCCTGACAACAATCGAGAATTTTACTGTCTCATATTTTTGCCTTTTCTAGAATGTCAAAGAATTGGAGTCAAACCTCATGTACCCTTTCAGACTGGCTTCTCTCACTTAGCCTTGTGCATGTAGGTTTCCTCCAGGGCATTTCCTGGCTGGTTGTGGAATTGCCTCTTCTATTTAATGCCATCCATTGTCTCCATATTATGCAGGTTATTTACTCTTTTACTCACTGGTTGAAGAAACAAAGCAGCTGTAAGCACGCACGTATTTCTTGTGGAGAAGCAAGCTTTCAGCTCCTCTGGGTAAATACCAAGAAGTGATGATACTCTTCTTCTGTGATACGATTTTCTCTTATTGATTTCTTTACAGAACAAAGATGATTTTCAAACTTATTTTAAAAAACAATTGACCTATTAACTCATAACTATCCTATGCTTCTTTGATCAGAGCTATTGATCCAGAAACCCACTTGTTTATTAGTTCAGGTGATATTTATTTATAAGGCTTCTCATAAGATACTGAACATGGAATCAGGGATAACAAGATACAGCAGCTGCCATCTCTGCCTCCATATGTGTCCAGAACACAGATAAAGCAATAGAAGAACGACACATAAGGACAACCTAACAGAGGCACTCACAGGTATAGACAAGTATGTTAACAATGTGGAGATTAGTTCTACATGGTAGGATTGCTTTTAGGGGGTGCTAAAAGGGGGCAAAATGGGAAATGACTCTTTCTCGATGCTCCCTCCAGTCACTCTAATTCCATCCTTCTGAGCAGTCAAGCAATGGTGGATATGTCTAATAAATATTAGCAGAGAGCCTAAATTCATACAAGAACAATGATGAAGGAAAACAAACAGAAATGGGAAGAGAAGCATTTTACATGTGGAATCAATAGGAATTAATGACTAAGAAAGCACAGTGGTAATACTAATAATCATGGAAGTATTCTTGGAGAAAGCCTGGGATATGCATGTATCTGTGTGTGGACATCCAGCCTCACCTGGACACCCGAGCTTCTGTTTTATCATCATTCCCTGCACCAAGGGTCAATTGTGATTCCATGAGTCTTGATGGGGTGTCAGGAAGGTAACATTCTGGAAGTTGGCATGATGCTCTCCAACAAGCCAGCCATGCTGGTCTCTGTGAGCTGCTGGTACAAACTCAGCATTCCATGAGTATCTTCCTCTCTGATTTCTCTCAGGCACCCCCCATATTGCCCTACCGCCTTCCTTCTAAGGGAACAGCAGACTGAGTCAAGCGTTCCTGTCCCTTGGCACTTCCAGGAAACCTGCTTCTCTTTTCTCAGCTTCTCCCAGAAAGGAGCCTGCTGATTGCATGGTCTAACTGGGCTTAGTCTCCATTCACAGCTCCATTCAGAGCTGACTTGTGACTCCTCTCCACAAAGGTGCTGATTATTCAACAGAGTCTTCAAACCTCGACAATTAGAGGAAGCTTCAAATGCAAAATTGTTTACAGGTTCAACCTTTCTTAAATCTGAATTGTAACATGAATGGGCCTGCTTGTTGGGGGTTTTCTGTCCTGCCTGGTTTCCCCAGCTGTTTAGCCCCAAAGAAAATCACACAGAGATCTCTATAAGTTACAAAGCTGATTGGCCCATTAAGTCAGGCTACTTATTAGCTCTTGTAGCTTATATT
>LOEQ01003196.1:35726-57796 GCA_001685075.1 Bramus lutescens | reverse complement strand
GGGCCAATCAGCTTTATAACTTATAGAGATCTCTGGGTGATTTTCTTTGGGGCTCAACAGCTGTGGGGTACTGGGCAGGACAGAAATCCCAACAAGCAGGCCCTGATCATGTTCCACTGAACTCTGACTATAAGAAATACATTTACATAAATCCATGAGAGTTGAAAGGAAAGCATAGGTTTCATTAACACTATAGCTTCCTGTCTGATACCAGTGTGCTGGAGCCATCTGGAAGTCAGGTAATAGAGTTTGGGCCTGGGTTCTTATCTTGGGCTCACCCATGCTGGGTTGAACATACAGCTCTCTGGGTAACATCGCTGCATTTACTTCTCACAAGCTCCCAGCATTCAAGCTGTTCCCCCTACTTAGTATCATGCTCCCATACACCATTGTAAAGAGAGCCCACGATCATGATTAGATAAAGTGCAGAGTCCTTGTTTCTCCGTGGCTCATGAAGAAACAGTTACTGCCACATGGTTTTAAATGACCCTTCACTGACATTGGTAGTGACATGGGGACCACTATAGATGGAGATAGAGGTGAGGACTAAGTGGAAAGTAGAAATTGTCCCCAGAACACTCTTCTCAGATAATTGATTCCTAGTTCAGAGAAGGCACTGTGGCATAGCTCCCCCATGTACCATAATTTTAGCCAGTCCATCTAGGGGCATAGCGTAGGTGATGTCAAATGACAACTGACTTATATGGTAGTCTTAAGTATACTTAAGGCATCTTGTCATTTTTGTCCCTCCAATCCTGATTTCCTATGATTGAATCAATCCCTGCTGTTATAGATCATGTTCCAGAACTATGGCTGCCTTCACTGCATCCTACTTTTGGGGAAAGTTTCCCCCTTGTTCTAAAAGCCTCCTCCACAGAGTCCCAGAACTCCCTCCAGAACTTCCTGCAGGAGGATCTGGCTGTGTAACTCCCTCTTTCTTAAGGACTGGAGATATCATTACAACCACATTACCCAGGTCAATTGTGAAGCTCACATGAGGTGATGGGCATGGAAGCTGAAACTGCAAGGCCTAGGTAAGTATCGCTGACAAAGTAATAACATTGTGAGCCTTTTTAGTAGAATCTGTGTTTGTCATTTCTCCTGTGGTTACCTCTGGTCACCACCATTCCTTGGTTGCAAAACAAAGCAGCCCAGGCTCATTTATGGTATCAGAGCAGATATACCAATTTGGGTAGGAAAATGAAAGTGTTCCTCAGATGTTTTCTAAAATGATGGCCCAGACATGGACATGGTCACACAGCTATTGGAAAGCCATTGTAGGTATGGGGAGGCTCTTGTTCTCCTGGCAGATCCCCAATTGTACAATCTGGGTCCTTCTGAAAACAACTGGCCCTGGAGTCCTCTGGTCTCCTCTCTGCAGTCAACTGGAGAAGAGGCTGGGTGATGGAAAAGTGGTCAATAGAAGCCCTCTGGGCTGAGCGTGGGCTCCTAACACAATTTCTCTAGTGTTCTTGCAGCCTACTGGTCCTTGGATGACAGAATGGCAGGAGGCTCTTTCATCTCAGAATCTACTATTCTTGCTGCTCTCTGCTGCAGGGTCCTCAAATTCACACAGCTAATTCAAAGGTGAAGCTTTCGGAGCCTCCTTCCACTTCCACTTTGAATACTTGGTCCTTGGCGGCGCTCTGTGTCTTGTTAGTGCTTTCATTGCTGTGCTGTCATTTTCTGACCGTGTGAAGAGGGAAACCTGTCACTCGAGGGTTTGGTGATATGTGTCTCTTTCTCAAACTCTTCTGTTCCCTGCAAGGATAAGAAGCCTTTTACTCTTTCTCCTCCCAGTATATACTGAGAGCTGTATGGAATGAAGGAGTCAGCCTTTCCAGGTCTCTAAGGGCACCAGCTTGTCTGTGTGGTGCTGAGCCAGGCTTCATCCTAGTTTCATGTGTGTTATCCACATCTCCCTAAAATACTCAACCTGCACTCCCAAATGCAGGCATGTGACTGAACATCACACGTTTTACTCCTGCCCCATTCTTAGCATGACATGGCACATGTGAGGTGGCCCCATAAGTGTGACTCAGTGATTTACACAGTTCTCTCCACATGGAAGGAAGAAACACAAAGACAGAAATGACCAATATGAGGTTAGTGACTGGACTAGACACCCACTCTGGTCTTCTGATGATGACTCTCCCAAAAGAGAATGCAGGAAGAGAAATAACCATTTGCGGGTATGGTAAAGGTTCTCATCTATCTTAGTCATTAGAAGATATGCTCTTTCCCATCATGAGCTCTGTCATCTCTTCATTCTAGCTACCATGCTATGGTACTTAGTCTCATCACTAAGTCAAAATCAGAACTTCTTGGCAGATATGAAATGTTTATTGTTCAGATGTGGTCACAAGTGGGCTGAGCTATTGACATCTCATTTCTACAGAGTGGGTCTTGGGACAAACATAAACCCCCATGGGGGCCATGGTAGTCAGGAACTATCAGGAATATTGATCTTAGCATGCTTGGATAAATAAGCAATGCCAGTACAGTCCAAGAATGTATGGTATAACATAGGATGTGCAAGGTAACACCTACAGACCCTCATCTACACCAAGACTATATGTCTGCAAAGATGTATACACACACACACACACACACACTCCTCTACTCCTCCAAGCAGCTCCAGCCTCCAGAACAACATTGCTATGGAGACCACATCAAATTTCCTGTTGTCTCTATAAGGGCTTAGTCTATGAGAGATCCAATCTAGCTTTCTTAGCAAAAACTCTGTCCTTAATGTCTACTATCTGTTTATCACTTCTTATGACCTCACTCACATATCCCACAGGGTTACAGAACCAAAGATATTCTAATGTTCTAGTGTGAGACCACTAGGAGCTCAGATTCCAGCTTCTTACCTCTTAGCTCTGTGTCCTGAAGTAGATCATTGATTTTGTCTCCACTACCCCCTCTTAAAATGAAAATTGAACAGAATCATGTATGGTATTCATATAAAGGAGTGATTCTTAACCTTCCTAATGCTGAGACCCCTTAATACAGTTCCTCAGGTTGTTTTGAGCCCCAACCATAAAATTATTTCATTACTACTTCATAGTCTTGCCTCTGTTGTGAATCATAATATAAATATATGATATGCAGAATATCTGGTATGTGATCTCAAGGGGTCATGACCCATAGATTGAGAACCACTGACTATAAAGCCTAGCTCTCACTCCAAAAGGTATGAAGGATAATTTATACTGAGCAACAAATTAATGGCTATGGCCTGGAAATACAGATTTAAGCTTTCCTACCTTGTTTCACTACAGGGTGGTTACATAAACTCTTAATAGTTATAGAACAATAGATAACCACAAATCAGTAGATTCATCAAACACATTGCTGAGGGTACTGGTGATATTCCTCTAGGCTTAAGATGCTATTTAATGCTAAGCTTAGCTTCTGGATTGGTATGCCTAATGGTTTGCTAAATTAGTAAGTTCCAAAGCTTTTGCCTAATAGTAGAAAGGATGTTAAGTCAGACAGAGGTAGGTGATCAGTGGTGGTAAGGAGACCATGAAGACCACCTGAGATAACTGGCCTCTGCAGCTGTAACCTCCAAGTTCCCACAGTCACGAAGTTCAAACCAGCTAATCAACCTGGAGAGTCTTTGTCATAGCTCTGGCTTTTTGAAACAATTTTAGTTCCTAATGGAAACGTTTAGCCAATGGTCAAGGACAGATTGGTCATTCAATATGTAGTCAGTATGGCTATCATGACCACTGTTATGATCTGTGTTCAGAATTTGCCACACTTTACCTTTCATTCATTTGGAAAACGTATCTGAACTCCTTTGAGATTTCCTATGCTCAGGATATGCTCAGGATATCACCCAGTGTCTCAGCCGACTTCCTGTTGCCTGCAAGATGTAGGACTCTCAGCTGCTTCCCCAGCACCTTGTATGCCTGCCTGCTACCATGCTCCCCACAATGATGATAATGAGTTGAACCTCTAAAACTGTAAGTGAATCACCACAATTAAATGTTTTTATTTATAAGAATTGCTGCCTCTGTTGTGAATCATAATATAAATATATGATATGCAGAATATCTGGTATGTGATCTCAAGGGGTCATGACCCATAGATTGAGAACCACTGACTATAAAGCCTAGCTCTCACTCCAAAAGGTATGAAGGATAATTTATACTGAGCAACAAATTAATGGCTATGGCCTGGAAATACAGATTTANCACACACACACACACACACACTCCTCTACTCCTCCAAGCAGCTCCAGCCTCCAGAACAACATTGCTATGGAGACCACATCAAATTTCCTGTTGTCTCTATAAGGGCTTAGTCTATGAGAGATCCAATCTAGCTTTCTTAGCAAAAACTCTGTCCTTAATGTCTACTATCTGTTTATCACTTCTTATGACCTCACTCACATATCCCACAGGGTTACAGAACCAAAGATATTCTAATGTTCTAGTGTGAGACCACTAGGAGCTCAGATTCCAGCTTCTTACCTCTTAGCTCTGTGTCCTGAAGTAGATCATTGATTTTGTCTCCACTACCCCCTCTTAAAATGAAAATTGAACAGAATCATGTATGGTATTCATATAAAGGAGTGATTCTTAACCTTCCTAATGCTGAGACCCCTTAATACAGTTCCTCAGGTTGTTTTGAGCCCCAACCATAAAATTATTTCATTACTACTTCATAGTCTTGCCTCTGTTGTGAATCATAATATAAATATATGATATGCAGAATATCTGGTATGTGATCTCAAGGGGTCATGACCCATAGATTGAGAACCACTGACTATAAAGCCTAGCTCTCACTCCAAAAGGTATGAAGGATAATTTATACTGAGCAACAAATTAATGGCTATGGCCTGGAAATACAGATTTATTCGCAGCAATAAAAACCCTAACTGAGATAACTTGATTTTTTACTAGCTATAATTTTAAGATTAAAGTTATTGGCCAAAATATTTGTTGATTAAAAAATGTAAGAATGGACCATGGGATGCTTCATGGGAGTAGCTATAATACATTATATACAAGTATGAAATTATCAAAGACACTCAATAAAGTTACATAAAATATTTAAGGAACTGCTTTCTGATAAAACTGTGATGGTTGGGAGCTCCTTTACAATCTATAGGGAAGAAAAATGAAGGTGCGTGGGTGAAATAAGACAGGTAAGAATGGAATATTTTGAACTTGGGAGGTAAGTACCTAAGAGTTTTACGTTCTTTACTATTTTTTCTGCTTTCATATATGTTCAAATGGTTTTTTGATAAAACAAGCATAAATGCAAACAAAGGTTTCCATCTGTACAGATTTATTTATATTCTCCAGCTGTACTTCAGCTACTCACAGTCAGGGAGGAGCCTTTCTCCAGGGTCAGGAGCCAGAAGTCCTTAGGTACCACATATCCTCGACCCACTAATCCACAGCAGAGTCTTTCACCTTAGCACTAGGCTTCAGTCTTCCTCCATGCCCAGCCTTCAACAAGCTCCATCATGGGCCAGCCACGCATGACCTTGTACAGGTGATGTGACCTCCCTTTGGTTTAGGGTATTACCTTAGGATGGAAATATCAGGTCTTGTTTAAGACTGGCATACAGAAGAATCCAGAACAGCTGTTTTTCTTTGTCCACTGATCTTGGGTTTCTCATGGTTTAATTACTCTTACCTGGCTACCAGAGTACTTTGTCAGCTGTCGGGATTGCTGACTGCATACTTGAAGCAAGGCTAAAGTCTTACTGTGTAACGTACTGCTCAGGGTCACACAGTCCTCCTTCCTGTGTATTTTTTGAGAGTCAAGGCTTCCAGATATCAACACAAAGTACATCTTTCTCTGTCATGAAGAGTTCTTGGCTACACAAGTGTGATGCCTTGGCCTAGAAGTGGGAAGTCTGAGCCAACTTAATAACTTCCTTCAAGAATCTGTTAATTCTGATGCCAAGACTGTTTCACCAGCTGTCTCAAGCTCCAGGGAGAAATCAACCAAAGCAACCCAGGAGAGCTACAGTTAACACATCAGATTCACATCTAACCACTCATGGAAGCAGAGAAGCAGAGAAGCAGGCATAAAGGTAGATGTTGCTCAGTAGAGACTAGTTACAGACTGAAGACGAAGAATTGAAGGGGCTTGGGATAGGTGACATTGGACATTGTAGTCAATGGTTAGGATCCTAGTCTGCTGTTTGATGCTAATCACAGGATACCACAGATTGAGTAAGCTATAACACTTCAAAGTTTATTGGAACTCATGATTCTAGAATAAGATTGAAGACTGAGGTGGCAGCCTTCTTGTTGGCAGAGTACCAGATGATGCAGAGAATCATATGCATGAATAGATAAGCACAGTGCTTGTCTGTGTCCTTTTTATAGAAGACATAGGATCAGAGCATGGACTCTACCCTAACGACTTTATCTGATCCTAATTATCTCTTACATACCCCAGAGCAAAATATGTGAAATCCATAACCACTTAATATATCACAAAGCTTTAATAACTCCTTAACAAGCAATCACTTAGTAGTCAAACACATCCTTGACTGTATTGTGGAACTACAGGCAGAGCCAGTCCAACCTGGACTAGTTTTAGATACATACTCAATAAGACAAACAATATTATCTATATGAACTTTTAGGGGGAAAATCCCCATATGCCATCTGTGATGTATAATCTTGGTTGTTCCCTTGACACACCTGGGAGAAGGCACCCTCAATTGAAGAACTGCTTTCATCACATTGGCCTGTGGCCTTGTCTGTGGGGAAGTTTTCTTTATGATTAACTGATGTAGGAGAGCCTAGCCCAGCGGTACTGTCTCTGGGCAAGTGGGTTAGGGATGAATAAGAACATTAGCTAAGCTTGAACTGGGGGACAGCCAGTAAGCATCCTTTCTCTGTGGTTTCTGCTTCATTTTCCGCTGGAGTCCCACCCTGACTTCCCTCTCTGAAGGACTGGGACCTGGAAGTGTAAGCCAAATAACCACCCATCAGAGTTGCTATTGGCTAGAGTGTTTTGACATAGCAACTGCTAAGTATGGAATATTATTTTGTGGCTGCTCATGATTGATTCTGCATGTGACTAAAATCTATTGTATCCTGGGAAGGGATGTGTGCAAGGGAACAAAGGCTTATATGGCCCAACCCTATCAATCAAAATAGAAACTCACATCTTGCACTTAGAAACCAATTCTTCCTCTTGCACTGGTAACAGGGAGCAGTGAAAAGTGACTTGGGTTCTTCAGCATCTTTCGAGCCGATCCTACTGCACCCTGCTGCACATCTCTGTAGTTTTGAGAAAAATCTTTTGCTGCTTAGCTGTTTGTGTTCATCCATTCGATCCTTTGGACAAGACTTTAAGAATGTGAAAGTAGCAGACAGAGAGTGACCACCAGTCACAGCAGTATGGGTTTGAGTGGATTTATATTAAAAAGAATAGGGAGACTTCAAATAGGTTTGATTTTCTCCAATCAAATGACTAGATCTTAACCTCTGTTTTAAATTAGTTATGATTTAGATCATCATGAAAGTAGCAAAATATTTACACTTTTAGCTGTGTAAGTTAAGACCACCAGGCAAGAGACATTATTGGCCACATTCACCTAGCATGACACTGTGTTGAGGCTTGAGGCCACTCAGGGCTCCCAAGTGGAAGGAAGATATAGGCTTCCCTGCCTCACTCTGCAGGTTATGGCTTATTGGATTTAGACATCTGAGAGATCTCATCTGACAGAGCTGAGGAGATGCCTCTGTCAATAAACTGTGATTGTTATAAGCTTGAGGACCTGAGTTCAGGTCCTCTAGCGCATACAAAAATAAGCTAGGCAAAGTAGAGTACACCTATAATTCTAGTGCAGGGAGGAAGAGAAAGAAGGATTGCTAGAGCATAATGGCCAGCTTCTCTCTCCTAATCCTTGAGTACCAGGTGTGGTGAGATCCTGTTTTTAAGAACTACAAAAAGAATAATAGGGGAAGACATCTGACCTTGACCTTGGGCCTCTAGACACACAAGTACATGTGCATAACACACACACCAATTTAGAAGAACATTCTGGCTCAGGGTCTATAAAGTGTTGCTTTGTTTATTTATTCTGGTTGTCTAACAGTTCCTGTTATTTACCCTGCTAGTGTCTAGAGCAGTGCTATAGAGATGATCTCTGACTGCTTATGTCCTTTTACCAGACAGACACCAGACCAGCAGCTCTTCAGGTTTGCAGGACCTAACTCCTCATGTCCAAGTTGTGGGAACACTCTCTCTTAACGCAAAGCCTGGAGCAAGACCTCCAGTAGTTTATGGAACAACTGTCCCTCCCAGAGGCAAATCACCCGCATTGATCTCTACACTTAGGCGCCACTCAGTCTGCATGCTCAGTCTGTGTTCTTTACGGCAGGTCCTGCTTAACATCTCTATGTCTTAGAGGCACCTTTCTCTGTTGAACTCCCTGAAGCCAGTGACTGTGTGTATGTGAGAGAGTATGCACTTGTGTGTGTGTGTTTGTGTGTGTGTGAGAGAGATTGTGTGTGTGTTTGTGTGTGTGAGAGAAGTGTGTGTTTGTGTGTGTGTGTGTGTACATGTATTCACAATGCCCAACATGAGCCCAACCCACATTAACTTCATAACCAATTAAGAAAACCTCCTTGGCACCCTCAGAGGAAATTTTTTATTATAAATCCATTGAAACGTATTTAGAAACATCAGCATGATTATTACAATGCTTTATTCAGTTAGTTAAATGTGCTTTAGAAAACACCATGAAGCACAGCATCATTTAAGGGCATCTGTTGTTCTTGGAAGTGATTAGCTGTCAGCAAATCATCAATTTCATTTTGTTGTGTGGCTAAGACTATTAGTTCTAATTAAAGACTACACACGAGTCTGAACAAATTTGCCTTATCTGTAGAAATGTGACTTTAAGTCTTGTGAAAATGTAATGATCCTAAATGTGTTGGGCAAGCAGTTTCCTCCAGGTGTCCTACGTTACACCTTGAGATGGGGAATGGAGACCTGAGGTTCTTGGAGCACTGTCACCTTGATGGAACAATCCAGGCCATTAGGACTCATTATGCCTGAGCCTAACCTAAGTCTCCCACTCCCTGCCTGGTCCAGTGGTTCTGGTTCTCCCAGTAGTGGCTGCACAGAAGTTTGGCAGATTCCTGTCTCCCTTCAGAGGCTCAGCAGCATTGGGCTCAGCTGAAAGCTTTATGTAGGCTCTTTTGCTTCCGGGCTGAGGAAGCTTCAACTGAAGAAAATACAGTCCAGAAGGAGGCAGCACCAGAGGAAGTTAATTCTTTCCAGAGGCCTCAACTCTCATGGACACAGTGGGAGGGGAAGGTTGGGAATTAAGGGAAGGGAAAAGGCTGGGAGAGAGAAAAGGAGAGAGTGCGGAGTGTGGTTTATTGCCAGACCTTTATTAAGAGATAAGTGGTATTTATGGAGAGTAAAGAAACAATCGCTAAATGTGCAGATAATGGGCTGAGACAAGAGGTTTTATGGTTTTCCCTCTGGCTACATCAAATCTATCAAGCATAAAATGTGGTAAATAAGAACAGAAGTAGGGTTGGCGGTTCTAAACCCAAGTAGCATGTCAATGGGGTCTGCTCTGGGTCATGCTGAACCCTCAGTCTTCCTTCCCCTGACTTCCTCTCTTCTCCCCCCACAAGGTCTCTTCTATGAGCCCTCCATTGTCCCTCCAGTGTGCCATATCTTCCAGTCTTCTTGATTTTTCCCAAGACCCTACCTTCATGCTTGACTCTGGATGCTCCTTATTTTCCCAGGAGATTTTATACTTTGCAGTCAAGCCCAGATATTCTCTGACTAAGTCTCAGAAACAAAACCAAATAACCTGCTGGAATCCGTGTCCTAAGAATAACTAGGCGTAATTCCATGAAGATCCATCCACACTGTTGCACTATTTACGTGTAGCCTTCTCTTTTGATGGAGGCATGCTCTGTAGCACAGGTTGTCTTTAATCTCCTAATTCTCTGCTTCCACTGTATGCCAATATTCCAGTTCTCCCTCACCCTGTCCCCTCACTGTGCTTGAGATGGAATCCAGGGCCTCTTGCATATGAAGCAAATGCTGTACCACAGCCCAGCCTGTTCTTTTAAATCTCTAAGTATGTTCTCAATGTATAGACATGTTTCAGTTTATTTGGACCATTAACTTATTGAAAAACTTTGAGCTGATTGCAGTTTTGACCTTTATTATATTTTGACCATGTTTTTAACATTTTATGGGCTATAGAGATGGCTCAGCGGTTAAGAGCAGTGCCTACTCTTCCAAGGGTCCTGAGTTCAATTCCCAGAAACCACATGGTGGCTCACAACTATCTGTAATGAGATCTGGTGCTCTCTTGAGGAAGAGACCTGGTCAGTTGTCCACATAAACTTAGACCATGAAACCCAATATGGATAAATTCAACAGAACCGCCATATACGGGCTGCCCATGCATGCTTCAGCATTCCCAGGGCATAAATTTCATTTCATTAACATTTTATACATTCTATGTAAACATCACTTCTTAGTACTCTGTTAAAATAAAAAAGCCCAGGCATGTAATTTCTGGGCCATGTAGGAGATGTGTAGCCAGTTTATACTACCAAGTTATTTTTCAGGGAGGAAGATTGTACCACTTTACATCCTAGTGCCTGAGTGGCTGTCTTTCTCCAGATCCCACACCATCTCCTGCTGTTACTGTTTCCCGTTTTAGACATTCTAATGGGGTGTTCTGTGGATGATGTTTCCATGTGCTTATTTACTATGTGCATTAGTGCGTGCGTGCGTGTGTGTGTGTGTGTGTGTGTGTGTGTGTGTTTGGTATATGGTGTATCTGTATGTTGGTATGTTGGTATGTGTGTTGATTTGGGCACATGCACTTGTAGAGTAAAAGAGTGGAAGCCAGAGGTCAACACCAAGCGAGTGTCTTCCTCAGTTGCTTTCCACCTTATTTTTTTAGAGTGTGAACCACTGAGCTTGGGGGTCACCAACTCAGCTGGAGCTGGCTGGCCAGGGAGCTCTAGGGATGGGAATCTTCTTGTTTCTGCCTCCCCAGCCTAGGATTGCAGGAGTGTGTTTCCAATTTTTTCCTATGGGCACTGGGGATCTGAACTCAGGTCCTCGCTTGTGTAGCAAACACTTTACAACTGAGCCATCTCTTCAGTCCCTACCATTTGTGGTTCTTTTACTGTGTCTTCAAATCCTTTGCCAATCTTAATTCCTTCTGTTGGGGGAGTATTACAACAGGATTACATCTTCATATGTAGCCTAGGCTGGTTTACAACTCAGGATTCTCCTGACTCAGGCTCCAGAGTCTTGAGAGTACAGATGCGCCTCACCATGCCCAGCTTCTGCTTTCTTGTAGGTGGATTCCTTCCTGGGAGTTCATCATGAATTCTGTGTACTCATCCTCTACCAAGGTCAGCCTGGAATACTTGAGAGCCTGTTTTCAAAGAGAAAAACAAACAAAAATGGAGGAGGGGAGGGCAATGAAATGGTCCGTCAGGTAAAGGAGCTTGTCAAGCCCAAGTTCTCCATCTCAAACTCACGTGATGGGGAAGAATGACCCAGAGTTCTTCTCAGACTTTCCTACACATATTGTGGCACACGCCCAACACACAAAGCACACATAAAGCAGATGGAAAAAGAAATCAGCCATAAACCTTGTCTTCCTATGATACCCGAAATTTGTGTAGCTTTTAGATCTCTGATGATGGTGTGTATTGGCATAGACACCTCTGAAGTTCAAGCTGTTTGGGCTCACCTTGTCCAAACATTTGCATGTCTAATGCCATACATTATGACAGATGGGGCAGGATTTCAGCTCCTGCTTCTCAGAATGCCTTTTCATCATCCAGCCATTTTACCTTGAACCTTTATGACACAGAAGCAGATAATTTTAGGCAGCCCCACAGTTCCCTGAATCTTTTTCATGTTTTTATCATTTTTCCTCTTCAGATCGAATAGTTCCTATTGTTATATGTTCAATTCTTCGGAAGAGAGATTTTTCTTTTTAATATCTGCCATCAGGTTGGTCATAAACAAGGAGTTTTGCCTTTTGATTTACTGGGATTTGCACTTTCTTTATTTTTATTCTTTTATTTTTTGTTTTCTGAGACAAGGTTTCTCTATGTAACAGTCCTGGCTATCCTGGAACTCTCTTTGCAGATCTTGGTGGCCTCAAACTCACTGAGATTCACCTGCCTCTGCCTCCCAAGTGCTGGGATTAGAGGGTTTGTGCCACTATCGCCTGGAGGGTTTTGCATAGTTTTACTTCCATTCTTCTTTTCTATTTCTTTGCTGAGATTTTTCTCTTTTTCTCTCTGCTTACTCTTTCTATATTTTACTTTGTTCCAAGCATGTTCATCATTGAATCAACTTTGACAATGACTGCTTTAAAATCTCTATGGATAGTTCTAGCAATTCTGGCATCTCAGTGTTGGCACTGTATTGATGTCTTTTTTATTTATTTAAGCTACAGAAAAAAAGAGTTTGAATTGGAATCTGGATGTATTGAGTATTGTACTGACTGGCTTTGTGTGTCAACTTGACAAAAGCTAGAGTCATCAGAGAGAATGGACCAACATTTGAGGAAATGTCACCATGAGATCTAACTGTAAGACATTTTCTCAAACAGTGATCAGTGGGGGAAGGCCCAGTCCATGGTGGGTGGTTCCATCCCTGTGGTGGTGGTGCTGGGTTCTATAAGACAGCAGCCTGAGCAAGCCAGTACACAGCACCCCTTCATGGCCTCTGGATCAGCCCCTGTCTCCAGGATCCTTTTGTTAAGTTTTTGTTCTGACTTCCTCCAATGATGGATTATGATGTGGAAGTGTAAGCCAAATAAACCCTTTCCTCCCCAACTTGTTTTTTGGTCATGGTGTTTTGTTGTAGCAATAGAAACTCTAACTGAGACATGTTGTCTTTTGAGCCTCTGGACTTTGTTTAAGCTCTGTATTCACCTGCGCACTGCTATCCAATAGAGAAGGAAGCAGACTGCACCAGGTTTTGTAAACAAACAACGGAGAGAAGGAACTCCTTGTTTCTGATGAGCTTCTGTTTGGCTGTTGGTTCCTCACACAGCCTCCACCAGCATCCTAGGGGCAGCTTGCCACCAAACCTGGGTTTCCTCTGACCTCCTCTGGTGTTTCCAGTCAGCAGTGGAAGAACTGAGAATTTGAAAGACAGCTCGTACAAATTTTAACTGTCAACACTTCAGATCAACAGGGACAGAGGTCTCAGCTCCAGACTCAGTGACACAAACACAGCCCTGGTGGTGAATAGTGCTGCTCAGAGTTACAGCTCTGCACAGTCTTTGGTGGTATTTGTGAGGTGGGATTAACAGCCTTCTCTGTGGATTTGCCTAGGGTAGACTGGCTACTGTCTAACCTTCTTATTTGCTGCCTTTGTGCTAGTCACTAGGCTTCTTTAGAGTCCCCCCACACCCATTGGTGAGTACTTCTTGGTGTTTCTGGGTTTCAGTCTTCTCTGTATCCAAATCTGGGACAGATGGGTATAAAAATATAGCCTAGAACCCTGGCGTTGCTCCTCAGGCCCCAGCCTTTCTAACTGACCTTTCTTCTTCTCTCTGCCTTCCAGAGAGATTTTATGGTTTGAAAATATAACACATATAGGTTTTAGTTGTATTTAATAGAAATAAAAGGGGGAACAAGTTCTCTATTTTCACAGAAGTCAAAGTCCGTTATAGTCGTAATCTACTGCCAACCATTTAAAGTGCCCCAACTTGACTGGTTCCCAGAGTGTCCCTAAAATCGAGTCCACAGGATGAGATGTCGTACTTGGTAGTCACTTATCGAAAGACACTGGAACCACACACTATTAACCAGGGGGTGGTGACACCCTCAGGTAGATGTTGGCATGAAATGGGGAGCTGGAAGTTCACAGGGGTGCTAATAAATTGTAGAATAAAAGAATTAGACTGATGGACAGTGGCATAACAATACAGCTCTGTACGGGGATGAAATAAAGTTAGAAGTCCATGCTTTAGGATACGAATAGCATGCTGCTTGATTTATAAGGATACAGTGATACATTTTAAAAAATATGGTATTGGCTGACATTTATTATGATACTGGAAGCCTTGACAAAAAAAATAGGCACATAGAATCTAAGTGGTTGTCAAAATGAAAGTATATCTTTTCCATATTTATCTCCTAAGTGGGAAAGCATAGCTTGCCAAATGAGGTGTAGGATCTGCTGTATTGCAGCTGAAGTTGGGAATGCTTGCAGATCCCGGAGGATGTCCTCAGATCCTTGAAGACTGGATGTTTCCACGGGTGCAGACTGGGCAGTACAGTGGCATGCAGATTGGGTGCTGGAATACTGTCTCTGGACCTACATAAATTCTCACTTTCCTAACACAAATACCTTCTGAAAAACTTCTGGGAACTTGAGTATGCCACAATAAACCAGAGCTCTTGTAGAAAATGAAGAAGGGTTTATGTGATTTATATGACTTTATAAATGTACTCGTATCTTGGCAATTTGAAGTCTTCGATGATGGGTCTGTAGCCTTTTCATGTCCTCTATGCACTGCCTTCCCATGTGATGTGCTGTTATTAGGTCCTTGGAAGCTGTGTGTGCATTCTTATGCTGGGTTGGGGGCTCTAGACCAAATCTGTCAGTTCAGGCTACAGGAAACCCTAGAAGCCCTTAGCCTGTAGGGAGTCAGCTCAGGACCACATGGCTCTAATCATGGCCATTAGTATGGAGGGCTCCGTTTCAGCCAAGGAGATAAACCCTTCTTCATGGGCCTCTGCAGGAACAAGATGTTTCCTGATCTAAGAGAGCAGCCACCAGCCTCTACTTTGGGCAAGAAGCAGAAAAGCAGTGTAGGCTGTGCAGTTCATTGCCTTCAAGTGCTTTCTGCTTCTCTGCAAACACAGATGTGGGAAAGAGATTGGCAAAAATTGGGGATGGAGAGAGAAAGGCAGAGACAGATAAAAACACAGAGTAGGGAATGCAGACCAAGAAGAAGAAAGGGAAAGAAGGAGAGAGATCAGAAGGAAGAGAAACAGGAGAATGGGGAAAAAGAAGAAAGATGGGGTGCACAGTGCCTCTGGTTTCCCTTCACACCTCATCACAGGTTCTTAGAAAACTTCTCTGGATATTGCTGTCAGGCAGTTAGCTTTTCCCGTCAGGAAAGAGAAAAAGACATGTGTAGCTTCGTGCCCTGGCTGGCTGAACAGGGAGCTATGTTTACCATGAAGTCTCAATACTGCTAGAGGACTCTGGGTTTGCAGTAGCCCTGCGTTCCATGCACTGCCTCCAGCATTCGCTGAATAGGACAAAAATCATTCAGGCTAATTCACTTGTCACCCCGTATCTGCCCTGAACCTTTGCAGAAACGTCAGCTGGACAGAGCGAGCGTGTTCACGGATTCTCCAACCCATAGGAGGTTCTGTGTGGGATCCACAGTCTTACAACTTTTCACACAGCATAGGAAGCAGGTTGTGGGTAGCTCCCAGCTGTGTGTTGTTACATAATGGGAACACAACTCTGGGTCTGGCAGGGACACAGGACATTTTTTGGAGGAGGTGACCTTTATATTGGGCACTCCAGCAAGGTGGCACTGACCACAACAAGGGGGTGTTTTGAAGCTGGGAAGGTTGGGGTAAAAGCCAGAAGGCATGAGACTGAACACTGAAACAGGAACAAAATCCTGAAGCTGCTCGAGGGACAGCGCTCTGCCTACACTACTGAAATAGCCTGGGTCAGAGGAGGTGCTTGTTCCCTGTAGAAAGGACCTGCTTAAGTCTCACAGTTAGGCTGCAGGTGTCAGTGTGAGCCAAGGGCAGCTGAAGGCAGCAGGGCAGCAGAGCCCTGGGACCATGAGTTCCTTCTGAAAAGACATACCTGGGTTTCAGTTAATAGCATTTTCCTTGGGTTCTTTCTAATGACTGGGTTAACCAGGGCTCTGGGAAGCCTGAACCTTCTCAGCTAGTAAAAGGAGGCAGCTACCCACCCTTCAGTACTCATGGGAGCAGCACCCTGAGTCTAGGGCAGAAAGCCCTGATAGCAAGAACCCTGGACTGCCTAGGGGGATGAGTCCTCACCCCAGAAACTGTAAGACACCCCAGAACAGGGCACAGTCACCATATGCAGAAGCATCCTTGCGTCTGTGTGCATGAGTTCAGTCTTCACATCTTCCTTCATAACTCCCAGATTGTGTCTCAGGAAGTGCCCATAGCACAGGAAGACCAGCCCATGGTCATCAGTGAGGGACCCATCCCCACTTGGGGAACAATACTGATTCTCTGCTGCCTGGAAAGTCAGAATCAGAGAGGGGTTGGACAAGTCCTTACTGTATGTGACAGGTGAGACTCACTGGAAACAGCAGCCTTTGGAAGTCCTGACAGTCAGGTGAAGTTCCAGAACAGGTACAGATCAATTCCGGGTCAGTCTGTGTGACTGAAAGTGCCAAGGGCTGTCTTGATGACCTTGTTCACATGGCCTCTCCTAACTCTTCCCTGCGTGGAGAACAGGCTAGCCTGCCTACTCTTCCTGAGGGGGCAGGTTACACCTTAAGTTGGGTGCCGATAGTTTAAGGTCCTCCGCCTGTGAACAATGAATCTGTACATGTGTGGGTGCTGTGCACCTGCCACACTGAAGGCCAGTTTCCCAGAAAGGCACATTCATTCTTTTAGGTGTTCTCCACATTGGGTCAACCTGTCAAAGATGCTACCCCACTGTTAATGATGCTTCTAATCTGCTCCACATTCTGTTTGGTCTTGGGGGCAGTAAGTGCCATTGCCTACTCAGAGCAAGGGCATTGGGAGGACAAACATGATTGAAAATGGTGGCACCTGTCTTGAATGGGGACTAATCGGTCTGGATGAGTGCAGGAAAATGGGCTTTCTGAGAGTGAATTTTGATCATCGCTGAGCCCTCGCTGCTCTGGGGGCTGTGCCACAAGTAAAGCAAACACTAAGAATTCCAGGCTAGGGAGAGCACACATTTCCGTAAGAATGGCTAGCACCAGGGTCACACAAATAGATTGGTGGATGTCAACAGGGATGATATTCTAGAGGGAAATTGAATAGGCCTGAGCTTAAATGTCATGTAGGCTCATGTAAGGTAATGTCCCCACAAGAGCCAAATCAGTCAAGCCTGGATGAGAGCAGAAGAAAGCCCCTGGATGCTGGAGAAAGGGGCTTCTAGGCCAATGCCATGGCCCTGGAGGGAACACATCCAATTTTTTCCAGATCCTGGAGGGCAGTGGTGTGGGAAATGCAAGAAGCATTCAGAGGCTGTTTTGCTGAAAAGTACAGACTGATCATTTGCGCCTACTGGGTAAATAAAATCAGAGAGGAAACTGGCATGTCTGCCTTCATTTTGTGCTGACCTCCCTTCTTCTGTGTCAGATTACTGTTCACTCTGCAGGTAAGCATGCTACCCATTCCACCCAAAAAGCTGTAATGCGGAACAAAAATGTAAGACATTTCCTCTCCCACCAAGGCTGAAGGCACAAAGAGTGATTGAGGTATCTGTCAGCACTTAAGAGCATCATATCTCCACACCCAGAGGTTCCTGAAGGTTTCCAGTCCTTGCCTACAGTCACCTTGTGTTACTAACATTCCTTCCCACGAGGTAATGTAAGCAACATCAACCCCTTGTCCTCGGGCCCCAAGAACAAAGTGAGGCCTAAGTCCACTAAAGTTCATTCCAGGGAACGAATGAGCTACTGTGCTTTCTCACAGAGCCCAGATGAGGGATTACTTAGAGGGGTGTGGGCAACTCCTCTTCCAACCCTCCAACCAGCAGTACTGGAAAGCCTTACCCAGGGGTGAGAGCTGCCATGTACAGGGAAACCCTGTGCTCAATTCTCCAGGGTTCTCTATACTTTTCCCCTTCTCCAGGGTACATGCAGAGTTGCCTCGTGGTATGGAACAGGTAGATACTCAGCAGAGACTCTTATACCCTTCTCTGCCCCTCTGTGCAGGGATGTAAATAGTCAACTTAGCTTTTGCATGACCTTTTGCAATGAGATCACAGCTGGATTTTCTGAGAGAGTGGTTGCTTGCCTCGGAGGACAGTCACTGTCTTGGGGCTTTACTGCTGTGAAGAGAAACCATGGTTACAGCAACTCTTATCCACAAAGGCATTTAACTGGGGCTGGCTTTACAGTTCCACAGTTTAGTCCATTACCATTGTGCTGGGAAGTATGGAGGCCTACAGGCAGATGTGGTGCTTGAGAAGTAGCTGAGAGTCCTGCAATTTGATGTGCAGGCAGCGGAAGGAGACTGTATCACACTGGGCTTAGCCTGAACATATAAGACTTCAAAATCCTCCTGCCTAGTGATAGACTTCCTTCAACAAGGTCACACATCCTAATAGTGCCAGTCCTTATGGGTCAAGCCCTCAAACGCATGAGTCTATGGGGGCCATTCCTAGTCAAACTAATGCAGTCATTCACTGCACCTTACATTTTAAGAATAGCAGAGCCTCACAGACTGATGTGATCACATCATAATGCTATCACTAAAGCAGGAACAACTGTCTCATGAGAACCAAATTGTCCCTTCAATAATCAGGACTTCTTCAGGCCAGCTTAGAGCCAGAATTGAGATAATGACCAACACTTTGGTAAAGATTGCTTAGCTAACATATACTTCTTGGCCCTGCCCCAAATCTTCCTTTCCTTTACTATATGTTGGTACCCTGAAGATGTGCTTGGGGACATTGAACCCCTTTTGTTTTCTTCCCAACATAACCACATTGCTTTAATTTCCTTTCTCTGTCCTTTAGCATTACTCTTATGCTTAATTTGTATATTGGGATGGGTGGCAAGTCTTATCTGGGACTTGAGCCTAAATATTAAACATTATGCTATAAGGAAGACCCACCCCTCACATGCCCAGTTTGAGATCTACAGAGCTAGCCTGGGATTATGAGATTAAGGACACAAAGGATATATTTTTTGCCTTCTCCAGCTCTCCAGTTCTGACTCCAGGCTAAGATAAAACTGAATCCCATCCCCATGTTCCATAGACACACTGAAGGGGTAAACTCACAGGATATTGTCTATGCTGGAGTATGGGATATGTCTGTAGCTTGTTCCAGTTGAAACTGTACAGCTGGACAAGCTATTTAAAAGCAAGAAAGACATTAGTGGAAGAAAACAAACTTATTCAGGACCAGGGAGACTCGAGATTCTTTTTGATAATGTTAATATGTTGAATCTCTCATGGGTCTCAAAGAATTCCTGGTGACACAGGGCAGGGAGTTCCTTGCAGACAGGCTTTTTCTTCTGAGCCCTGGGGTGCCTTCTCTTCTGGAAGCTCTGAACCAGAAACAATACTTTCCCCTAAGTCAACTCATGTGACACACCAAGAACGGCATTGTAGAGACCACTCCTTCGAAGGCAGGACATCACAGGAAAGAGGCATGCCCTTAAAGATTTAGGAAGGTGTGCCGACATGGCGACTTAGGGGGAAAGACACTAGGTATATAAGGTGGGCAACGGGAGTTTGAGCCCTAGGACCTGTGTGAAGACAGAAGGAGAGAACTGACTTCTCATAGATGTCCTTTGACCCTAACATGTGACTTACGGGCATGTGCGCACACACACACACACACACACACACACACACACACCTAGTAAACAATTTTTAAAAGATTTAGGAAGAGAACCAGAGACAGAGGTAATCTGCTTCTTTACACAGTGACAAACCCAGGATTTGACTGAATGGATGGGGACGGCAATAGAGAGGGGGCTGTTTCTCAGCCAGAGAACTTGGCTCGGTGCCTCGGCTTCATTACTCACCAGCTACACAACCTTGATCATCTCTGGCTTAGCCTCTTTAAGACCCAGAGTTCTCCAAGATAAAATGCGGTTCTTATCGAGGTGTGCCAGCTTGCACTCGTAATTCCAGATTTGAGAAGCTGAGGCAGGAGAATTACTCTAATTTCGAGCCCAGCATGAGCTGGGCTACAAAGTGAGTTCCAGAATAGTCTGGGCTGCAAGTGATAAACTGGCATGAAGAAAATTAGATTGTACACCCACCTCCCTTACTTTTAAAGATTGCAAGGTGATCATGGGACCAGAGAGAAATTTTAGCAGCTAAAATCACGTGCCGCTCTTATAGAGGACGGGAATTTGATTCCCTAGAGCCTACATCTGGAAGCCCACAGCTGTTGTAACTCCAGCTCAGGGGATCTGATGTCCTCTTCTGAGCTCTGCGGACACTGGCATACATGTGTGCAAACTCTCACTTGCATACAGGCACATACACATAAATAGAAGCATGGATTGTTTTAACAATATTTCTTGGTGATCAAACTGTGAATGAGAAAATTGCCTCAGACATTTTGAGAATAGGGATGGTTTAACTGCTAATGCTAAGCTAAATTCTCTTTACTTTAGTTACAGCTCCTTCTAATTTCCAGATTGGAAAAGGCTGCAAATTCCTTCTTAGCTATTCCAGTAAAAAAAAGGAATGTGTCTTCTTCCTTAATGTGACTTCAAAGGATTTGAAAGAATAATTTTTTAATAAAAATTAGCATGATAGCATGAACTGTGCCTTCAACTCATTTGCCCGCCTTCTCTCTTGCCACTCCTCTATGTAATGATGGTGCGGTGTGTTTGTCAAAACCAACAGCAACTCCACTGCATTACAAGGAACTAAGTCCTGAACTATATTTAATTATGTCAGTTCTCATGGATGTCTTTTTTGAGCTAACGGGACTAAACTGGGGTCATATAAGTATTTAGAACTAATTGAAATCTAAGGGTAAAAGCCTTGGTAACGTCCATAGGCTAGGCTCAGCCACCTGTCCCAATAATTGCCAAGGAAAGCAATGAGAAACAGTAAAATATCAAAAGAGGAGATGAGATCAATGCATTTGATAGGAGAACAGTTAAAGAAGCCCGGCCACACTAAGTTCATCTTTGGAGTACTGCCACCAGCTTTGGAATTAGGTAGAGGATGTGTGTGTAGAGATACATCTGGAACAAAGGACAAGAGTCTGCATGATGATGCATTCATACTCAGGGTGGGGTCAGGCTGACCATCGTCTCCATTCTGACTTGGTTGGGGAGTCTCAAGATGTGTCCTTGATGCTTGAAGGACAAGCGGGTTCTCAGGAGACAGTTCTGTCTGCGCTGGAGTTCAGCCTGGACATCACGGATAGCTATTCTCATCTGTGGGGATCACCTTGCACTTTGAGAAGCTGTTGTTCCTGCTGCCCAAGGCAACATTAGGATTAGAACAAAGACGAGAGAACTCCAGGCACGTTTTGGGGTCCAGAGCAAGGAGAGTGTAAAGAGCCACAGATGTTTCAGTTGACATGTATCTCGTTCCTTAGCGTGGAAGAGAAGTGTGATAAGCTAGGGATTTACCGTTTCTAGACAGGTGTTCCTTAAATAATTCACGTGCCTCTAGGCAGGGGTAAGTGGGTCATCCAAAATTAAGGAAACAAACCACAAACAAAAGCAGAGCTGCCATGCTTTCTGTCTGCCTGAGTGACCTTGTGGGCTTGCCCAGGTGAGGAGTTAACGCCTCTTAACCAAGTATCTGTTTGCAGAAGCTGTTCTTTTCAGAGAGAGTAGAGTCTGGGGAGAAGGCGTGGCTGCTGACTGCTGAGTGCAGACTTGTTGAAGATGCTCACAAGGGATCAACATGGAGCCCTTGTTCAGCCTTTGTTTTCAGGTCTAAGTAGAGATGGAATTTAAGAGGAGAAAGACGCTTTTACTTATTTAGGGTGGATAACAAATGATCCATCTTTTATAAGACCATCAAGGCCCTGTGGAAGATGGATGATTAGAGGCAGCTGGTAAAATCTCTTCCCTTGGAGAACATCTGCATGAGATAGAGAGTAATGTCCCTAGAGGCAGGGGAATGGGCAACCAACTGCTCAAACCACAACTGGGCTATAAATTCCACAAACAATCCAAGCAGGCAAACAGACATGCTGAGTGATTTGGCACGGGGCTGAGACAGGGGCTCACTCTATAGTCCAGACTGGCCTAGACTTTTGCATCTTCCAACCTCCTATTCCCATCTCTGAGTACTGGAAATACACCACTGTTGCGGGAGCTCCTTCCGCTCCTTCAGCCAATAGCCGCTGAGATA
>LOEQ01003196.1:24939-35573 GCA_001685075.1 Bramus lutescens | reverse complement strand
CCCCTTTAAATCCCAACTGGTGTGGGATTGTTTATGACTTACGCCTTCACACCACCATGCCCACTTTACAAGTAGTTTAACGTATAGGAAACCAGAACTATTCAGAAGCCAGCTTTCTCAAAAAGAGAGTGTGGGGCTCAACATGCAGAGAAAACTATGCAGGTTAAAACTATATGTCTTTAAACTGGATCTTTGACCTGTGGTTCTTCATGAGGCTGAGAAGTGGGGCTAGGGTGGGGAGCCTTGTCTTAACCAGCTTGGCTCCAGTCCTGCACAGGGGCTCTGATTGGAGCCATTCTGTTCCTTCTTGCCAACTTAACTTTTCCTGGCATCTAAGCTGTAGGGAGCTTATTTCTCAGCATCAACTTTTCCAAAATACTTTTTTAATGGAAACCACAAGCTCCTAGATGATTCTCTAAAGGTTTAGAAATCAGGAACCCACAGTATGCTTCCATATCTTCATCTCAGAGCCCTGGCCCAAGCCATTCTGGAGGAAGCTCCTGGCTGTCAGTGGGGATGGGCTTCTCTCACCTTTCTGTTTCTGTACATTGGAAAGGAGCTGTAGAACAGAGAAGAGGAGAGGTTTAGTTGATCCCAACAGACAGTATACTGGCAGTAACAAATCAATTGGTGGCATTATGGAAGCTGGAGGGTAGAAGAAAGACCCAGGCGTGGCAGGTTTCAGTGTGTATGGTAATAGCAGAGGCCAGAGTTTCTGCTGTGGAGTCTACATTTCTTTCTTTCTTCCTTTATGTTTCTTTTTACAAGAGAGGTACAATTTCAGATGATCAAATAGTTCATTTCAGTGATTCCAGGAAAGAGTGGAAGATGAATTGAAGGAAATATTGGAGATGACATTCATGAATTGAATAGAGAAAAGTTCTCATTCTCTGAGATTCTATAACTGCATGATTTTTGTTCAGATGACAGCTGAAGTAGGTAATTCATACTCTGGGTGTGTCAGGTTCAACCTTGCTTCATCTAACTCTGTACATGAACCAGGAAAAATCTGTACTATTGTACAGTGCCAGGTGTGCAGTCCATTCCTCTGCCCCCCCAGGAAGTAGCAGTAAAGAAGCTCATTGACTCTCATTGTTAGAGACAGTTAACTCTTCCCATGATGTCATCTGCCATGCAAAATCATTGATAAACTTTTGGTTGAATATGGGTATTGTTCTTTACCCCTAGAGATACTGACAAATAGGTTGAAGGCCAATGATACAACTACATAAATCTCTGTAAAAGAGTCAACACTTGAAGTCTGGGATCTATTTGTCTGAATTCCTCCTGCTGCATTCCATACAGTATCACCAAAGCTGCAACCATACTTCCTGGTCATGCTCCTACATCCTTGTCGTCTCTAACCCTCTCACATCTTACCACGCTGAAGCTGTCCAATGGCAGAGGCCTGATCCTCAAGGAAGGCAGTGAATGAGAGGTGCTTATCAGGCTCTGTGTGCCATAGACAAAAAAATCTGCAGGGGATGCAGCCTAGAGGATGGGACCAGAGCCATGAGAGCCTTAGCTGTGCTATATTCTTGGCATTGTACAACTCAGACCTGAGGAAATGCACTGATTCAAAGTAGGTCAGCATTACCTTGAGGTGAAGCCAATCTAGCTTGTCTAATACATGTCACCTTTTTAAGATGATGGACAAGGGTGGCCTGTGTGTTTAGAGCATTCTCCCTGACTTGAGTGCCTTCCAAAGCACCTAATCATTCTGTCTGTATAATCTGGGCATGGCTAGCTTCAAATGTTTCAATTGTTGCTTACGAAAGCCCCTTTTCAGTCATGTAAATTAAAGTGTAGAAAGCTACAAGAATTAATTTGGAGACTGGGGCAAGGGGGTGGGAAGCAGTCTGATACATCAATTCTGGCAAGTTGCAAGCCCAAACCTAAAGATCTCATTGAATAAAACAAAACAAAATTAACAAACAAAACCCCCAGAAAACTCCTTGAAGAAGGCTCTTTGGGTATCAAGTCATTCAAGAACAGGTTCCTGATATGTTTTCAGAAACTTTACTCCAAGAAGGGATGCATGAAAATTTAACACTTAGCTCTAATAATTTGAGAAAGCAATTTTTGCTTTTAACAGCTCATAAGATTAGCAATCACCTTGCCAAAACTAAGATTATGCATTTCTTTTGTGCATTTGCCTTTTCAGATGTTATTTTGTATTTTATTAATATTCAGTGTCGCAAAGATATGTACTGTCACCCCAGGCTCTGCCTCCGCACCCTGTGAATTGCCATCACAGAGCACATTCTGAAACTGCTCTGGTCCCTGGTGACCTACTGTCACCTGTGAGGATATCCACAGCTGTTCCTGTCACTTCTTGCAGCTCCGGCTCAGGAGAGAACTGCAGACTCTGGTATCATGAACAGGTATAGAGGTGCAGGGTTTCTGAGTTAATACCAGGGGACATTCATCGCCACCCTGAGGAGCAGCTCACAGCGCTGTGCAGTATGGTGCCCAGGGTGTTTGGTATTCATCACTCATTGCTTGCCCTAAAATCCAGGCTGTGGACCTTCCCCACAGCTCTCTCTGCCACATCAGGGTCTTCCCGTGGACCACTGTTGGATGTGCTCTCTTCATTATTCCTCTTTCCAGCTGAGGACTAGGTATTTTAGGGTGAGTATAGAGGGCCATCACTTTGATTTCTTCATGTTCCTTCCTGCCTTGTGGGCCCATCCCAACAACTGCCCAGCCTGGGATAGGAGCCAAAAGTGCTGCAATGTATCGCAATATAGGGTCCAGTAACTTCCACACATTCTTAGCACATGCTCTTTGCAGATGCTAAAGGTACAATATTGCCTGTGGATCATGGCAGAGTGACATCTCTGCTCATGCCAGCTTGCTGGGCATCATCAGTAACATGATTGTGCCAACAACAGCCATTCATTCAATAAACACATTACTGAGCCTGTGAGACCACTGTACACGGGTGCTCATGCTCCATATACCCCCATTAAAGCCTCACTCACCAACGCTCACTCATCTGATGCTTCACACACACACCACACCAACACCCATCCAATCACTGCACCCATGCACGCACACACACACATGCACACACACACACACCACACAACACCCATCCAATCACTCGCACCCATCCGTGCGTGCACACATTCACACACACACACACACACACACACACACACACCTACATCCCTCTACACCTACCTACCTAGTGACACATTATAGTTGCTGCATACAACCTCATAAGTACACTCATCATAAAGTTTCATTAACATGCTCACACTCCAACAGGCACATCCTCATGCATACATATTTAGTAATAGCCCTAGTCACTCAGACAGCCCTTACTAATATGTTCACATCCTTACCCACATCTCATGCATATCTTTAATAAGACACCCATGACTGTCTCCTGCTTCCTCTTCTTCCTCCTTGTGCCCAGAGTCTATGGGGAAGCCGTGGTAAGGACAATGGATAAGCACACACATGTTTCATGACCTCAGACAGGGCTGCTGAGACTGTGGCAGAGGCTCTGTGTAAAGACCGACTCTTGACTTCCCCTTTGGTATTTGCTCTCCAGTTGCAGACATATTTAGAGATGGACATACTTCTCCAGACTGTGATGGTGTCTTTGAAACCAAGAGAGGCTTTCCCCCTCATTCCTGACTCATTTCCACTTGATGGTGAAGGAATGAGAAGTAACCTGTGAAAGAAGCTGAGAGAGTTGAGGAAATGGAGGCAGTGGGGTTCTGGTTTTTGTTTTTTGTTTTCTTGGAGCTGAGAGTTTTCTTTGTGTCTTTTGGCCTCTGAGTGTGTGGTGTCCCAATGTTGCACCCATCCAGGGAATGAGTGAGCAGAGGGAAGACCTCACTTAGCTGGGTCAGGACTCTGATGGCTCTGAACAGAGAGCTCCTTAAATGCCCAGTTTATTTTCTTCTCTGTAGGGCTGTGAAAGACGATGCCAGTGTCAAGAACCATAGGCTAGGGTTTTCTCTTCAGGGCTGATTTGATCAAGTCTGAGGATGTGGAGTATTTCGGAAGTTTGGACTTTTTAGTGGAAGGAAAATGACCTCTTCCTTCAATTTAGGGGAGGAGGAGGTAAGGCAATGCAGTACATGCTGTTGGCTAGAGGCCATCTTATTTGAAAGGTGAGACAGGGTTGGGGCACCAGGACAATGGTGAACAGGATATCTATCTCTTGAATGTCAGTTGGTCTCTGAAAGGGAATCAGAGAGCCAGACTGTAGGGCAGCTATTACCTTGTGAATAGGTGAGCCACTGCAGGATTTCAGTGTCCACATTTGGATGGCCAAAGTGGCTCTCCAATATCAAACCTCCTTGTATTTAGAGTTGTTGGGTCCCATGTCTCCAAGTAGGTTTGAGAGGGTAAGATCTGTAGAAAGCCCAGAATTCTTCCCTCCCTCTTCCTGATGTGCCTACCGGCTGCCTCAGTCAAAGGAGAAGGAAAATGTTGCCTAATGCCCCCTCTATGGCAGGCTTCATACAAATGAATCAGTTAGTGACTATTATGCCCACTTCACAGAGGACAGTACTGAGGACTGGAGTCTCCTACACAGCTAAGCAGAGCAGCTGGAACTCAAGCACATGTCTTTGCTTTCTTGAACTTTGCCCTGCCTGCTTCGTGACCAGTCATGGTCAACACAGACAGGAAAAGAACCTCTCAGCCCACCATATGTGCCTTGTGCTGTGACTCCCTCTCAGTTGGCTTTTCTTCCTCAGCTACACCTGCTCAGGAGCATCCTGTTTTCCCTCTATGAAAAAAATGAAAGCGTAATATTATCTTCAATCTCCATTATGCATTATAGACTTACTGAGGTGCTCTGAGCTGGTCATCTTATCTAGGAATCCCAGAGATTCTTGGCTTCAGAAAGCTGTGGTTAGTTTACCTTGGGCAACTCCTTCGGGATCAAGCATTGGTCAGTGAGCAAGGCTGAGGCTCCTAAAAGCCTGTATTCTTACCAACATGCTCAGTTTTCTGCTGTGCTATTATCCCTGCCCTCTCTATTTAGGGAACAGAGACTGCTTCCTTGCTCCATGAAGTTTCTCTACTTGTCTTTGAGACCTGTGGGTTTCTTCTGCCTAGCTTTTGGGACCTGCTAGAGTGGAGCCTGGCCTGGGAGTAGAGGTAGACATTTTGTAACTCCAAATCTGGTGACCTTGTGCTGGACACAGAGGGGTGTGTGTAGAGCAGACAAGAGGCTGTCCCTAGGCAGAAGGCTAAACTTCATACCCTTACCTTTGTCAGCTGTCCAGCTGTCAGTGGCAAGCCAGGGCAGGAGCCATCAGCTCTGAGCATCCCAAACTAAACTTTCAGCTGCTTGGGGACCTCATTAGCCAGTGCTTGAAGAACATGTTGGATTGTGTGGGCTGCAGGTACTCCCAGCAAGCCATGGCTTGGGGGGAAGATAGCCCTTTGTGAGAAGCACTGGTCTTTTATCTCCTGCACAAGGGCCTTTGGTGCCTCTAAATGCTGAAGGAAGAGGCAGCAGCAGCAAGGATTAATCATCCACATACTCATTGGATACCAAAAGGTATCCAGGGATCACTGAGCGGATTTTGTAGGGCATCCAAGGGCTCACAGTCTGCATTTGGGGCTGCATTAATAGGGATTAGAGCAAGGCCTCAGATGGGCTGCCAGAGCCCACTCAGATAGGTGTTCTGGAGACAATAGCCCAGGGATTTGAGTAGGCGACAGGAGAGAAGTGAGGCAGTTAAAATGCGAGTGCCAGGCAGGATACAGTTGGTCCTCATGTCCCATGTGTACAGGTTCATTGTCTAAAGCTCTCTCCCTGACAAGGTGAGTCACTCTCTCTGTTTTATAAGTGCAACAGACCAAGTGCTTGTCATTCCCAAATTCATATGGTAAGGCAGTGCCTGCACTGTGCCGGTATGAGGAGATCTTGCAAGATGACTAGAGCTTAGATGAGCCCCTTGCCCTCCAAGATGGGACTAGCACCTATATAACAGAGGAAGGAAGAACAGAGCTCCCTCTCCATTCTGAGTGACGGCACAGTGAGGGGGGCCACCTCCATGTCATGCAGAACTGGATAGGGACATTTTTATCCTAGACTTCTTGGTCCCCAGAACTGTGAGAAATCTTTGCTGTTTTAGCCACCCAGTTGATAGCATGATGTTAGAGCAGACAGAGCAGATCAAGCCAATCTACATGGATAGGGAATCATGCAAATGCAAGGTCACAAAGGACAAAGTCACAAAGCAGGCTCCCAATGAGTTCTTGGTCTCAGAGTCCATGAGGCCTGGATGCTCTGGCCCAGGGCTTGCCTGGGGTTTGTTTCAGTTTTTCCTTCTTTTTCTTTAATTTCTAGTCTAGAATATGTTGAGGTACTCAGCAAGTCTTTAGGAAGAATGCTCAGTTGGCAGTGGACACTAGTTAAGATTTGGTGAGTGAGTGGGAAGCTGAGCAGCTGTTCATGGAGGTCCTGTGATGATTGTTTCTCCATAGAGCCGTCTGCTGCAACAGAGACCCAGCCTTCTCTTGCTGTGTGTGTGGCCACCTTGGGCTCTGGACTCTCCCAGTGTCCCTTCCTGCTTCCTGTTTTGCTCAGGCACTGGTTCTGGGTTGGGGAGGCTAGAAGACAGATCCTTAATGGAGTGGGGTTGGGGAGGAAATTCTGTCTGAAGACACAGGCCATTTTTTTTCCTGAGGACTTTTTTTTAAACCTTTCTCAGCTTGTTGCCTAGCATAAAGATGTGTTGGGGATGGGTTCCAGGACCTGGGTGAACACCAGAATTCATATCCTTCATATAAGAGATGATAATATTTGTATATAACCAATATATAGCCTCAATTCTTTAAATCAGGTCTAGATGATACATAACACCTAGCACAAGTGAAGTGCTGTGTAATTGAGGGAGTACTGCATTGTTTAGAGCAGTGGCTCTCAATACAAGTTCCTCATTTTGTAGTGACCCCCATCATATAATTATTTTCTTTGCTACTTCATAACTGTAATCTTGCTACTGTTATAAAATGTAATGCAAATATCTGACATGCAGGATATCTGATATGTAGCTCCCGAAGGGGTTGTGGCCACAGGTTTAGAATTGCTGGTTTAGGGCGCAGTGACTGCAAAATACCTGCACATGTTCATTTCAGATGTTAATTTTTTCTCTTTAGAATATTTCCTTTTTACTTTGTTTTTAGTCTCACTCTGCAGCCCAGGCTGTCTTCAACCTCTAGGTCCTCCCGCTTCAGTTTTCTCAGTACTAGGATCTCAAATGTATGCCACCATTCTGGCCTCTTTAGAACGCTTCCAATTCAAGATTATTTGAATCCACACAAGTGGGACCTGCAGGGATTGAGAAGCAACTGGGCTTCTCTCCTTTCATCACGGAAAAGTCAAGGCATTAGAGACCCCAGAGAGGTTGTTCTGGTCTCCAAGCTGAAGAAACTGGAGAATATAAGGCTGTCTCCTCATGGACAGGGTAAGCAGCAGAAGGAAAGAACCAGAAGGAAAGATGGTTATAGGTGAGATATGAGCTGAGCCGGGAACAAGGGTTATCGGCAGACCAACTGCTGCAGGCCCTACAGTCTGTGAGCCCTCTGATACCTGTTCTTACAATGGCCTTGGCTCTAGTGAACAAGTAGACACTCTCCTGTGGCTGTGCGGGGTGGGGTGGGGGTGTCTTCAGAGAGCCACTGAATCACAGTGGGATCAAGCTAAGCCTGAGACTGACTACATCCATGCCCTCCCACCTGAGGCTTTCTCTTTGATAAGCTAGGCACAGTAATCTCTATACGTCTTCACGTGTCCAGAGTACCATGCATTGCAGCCTACAGTAACACCTCAGCATTGTTCCCTCTGCTCCTCCCAGTCTCTGCAAGGACGGAAAGAGGGTAGGGAGACACGGGTTTGAGCTGGTGAGGATCCAGCACATGCTTTGTTGCAGTGTTCCTCTGTGTGCCTGGTGGAATTTTACATAGAGGGCTTGGCATGGATGTAGGATCCAGTCCTGTGCTCGTTTGCAAACTACAACCATACACTAGATTTCCTCATGAAGTGTCCAGGTGAACAAAACATCCCCTCTGTGAGAACAAGCAGGAATGGCTCCAGATGCAGACTACGCGGTCTGGACTCTGTGATCCAAAGGAGATTCAGACAGGCCAGCAGGGAATGTTTTTTCTTTCAACCCTGAGAACAGAGGCTGCAAGTCAGACATTTCAGATGCAGCTTGGGTCATGAACAGAGCTCAGGCTTGCTTCTGCCCAGCCTGTCTTCTCCTTGGGGCGTCCAAGTACAGGATCCAGAGCGAAGAGGGACCACTGGGCAGCAGCCATGAGGACCTGAGAGAGAACAACACAGCCGTGGGCACTGCAGTCTTCAACTTCATGCTAGTACGGCATGCTGACGATGGCCATAAATGTTTACACAGCTCACTGTGATGGACCTTCACATCTTCGAGTGAAATACCAAAACACAGGTCCATTGAGCCACGCGCGTTTAGCATTCAGTGTTCTTCCCACTACATCTAGCCAGTCATACTTGCTTAGGAAGAAAGGAAGGGAGAATTTGAGGCCAAGCAGGACAAACCGCATTTAGTGAAGTGTGTCAGATCCCATACAATCTGGACTATAAATGGCAGTCTGGGCTCAGCCCAGGTTGGACTCAGAAGGATCGCTAGTAGATAGATAAAGAGGTACACGCGGCATTCCTTGGGAAGTGCCAAGAAGAGTCATTTCCCTTATCTTCCCCTACTCTGGCAAATGGGGCAGCTAGTTCCCTATTATAACATAACTGTAAAACATACCAAAGCCCCTGTGCTAGTGTTTGTTATTGAGAGACATGATATCTCAGTTTCTGTTCCTGCCTTAGTTTCTGCCTCTTGCTGCCATGCCTCCCAAAAGACTTGTAGACTCTTATTCCTCTGTAACCATAAGCCCAAATAAACATTTTCTTTTATAAGTTGCCATAGTTAAAGCATTTTAACACAGCAACAGAAAAGTAACTGGTACACTTAGTTTGGGCCAACCAGGACCACCCCAGCCTGGCCGTGAACACTCTGTGGCTTCCAGAAGGTGGTTTAACCTCTTACTGCCTCAGTTTTTCTCATATGCATTAAGAACTGCAGAGTTCTGACACATGCGGAAGCGTAAAGGCCTGAATAAATAACACTTACATTAAAACACAAACCTGACCAAAGTCTCATCAGATCCTCTATATTCCCCATTACACCCTCTACCTATGGATCATGCCTGCTTAGACTCTTACAATAAATGATGATAAATTTGGGGTTGGGTTGAGGCTAAGTTTTAGGGTGCTTGTCTAGAATATATGAGGCCCGGAGTTATTCTATCTACCACTATGATTCACATCCCCCCAAAACAAACAAGCAAATAAAAACAACTCATTACTTTTTCTCCTGTTTGGATTTGATATATAAATGAATCATGTGTTTGTGGGGAACATTTCACCCTGGCTATAGGTTCAGCATTCGGCTTGTTAGGCTTATCTACCCTGTTATGTGTAGTTATATTCTGTTCATTTTTTTCTGTCCCTGTTCTTGTGTGTGTGAATACATTATGCTTTATTTACTAGTGTTTCTGCCTGTGTGTATCAGGGACGTTTCTGGTCAGAGGTGTATAGTTGTTGTTTCTATAAGCCTTCGCTCACCTGTATCTGGAGAAGAGCCATGCTGGCTGCAAATGCATCAGAGAAGTTGCTCCAAGGGCAAAGAGATGCTCTTAAGAAGGGAGACTTAAGAGAAACAAGGTGACAGTAAGGAATCTGTCCCTCTGCTTTAGAATTCTCTCCAGAACCATGAATATGTATGCGGACAGTATGCAAATGCATGCTTTGGTAAATGCTCCAAATAATCTTGCAAAATGGCTTTGCTAATTTACACATTCATCAGTAGTGTGTGAAAGATCTGGCTCTTCCATTGAACAGCACTGTGTATTTTTGATAATTTTAATTTTAGCAATTCTGAAGCATACATAGACTTAACATATTTTGGGTACAATTATATATGCTCATATATTCATGGTGATGGTATTTGTCAGGGGCTTACAGAACTAATAAGATATGTAAACCGATATGTATCTGTATCTGCATCTATATCTGTACCTGTGTCTGTACCTGTATCTATATCTGTTCTGCATCTGCATCTGCTCTATATCTGATTCTGTATCTATATCTGCATCTGGGTCTGCATCTGCTTCTGCATCTGCATCTGTATCTGCATCACCATCTCTTTCTGTTCTGTATCTGTTCTATATCTGTATCTGCATCTGTTCTGTGTCTGTATCTGTATCTGTTCTATATTAGTATCTGCATCTGTTCTGTATCTGTTCTGTGTCTGTATCTGTATCTGTTCTGTATCAGTATCTGTTCTATATCTGTTCTGTATCAGTATCTGTATCTGTTCTGTATCTGTATCATTCTGTATCTGTATTTGTTCTGCATCAGTATCTGTTCTATATCTGTTCTGTATCAGTATCTGTTCTATATCTGTTCTGTATCAGTATCTGTTCAGTATCTGTATCTGTTCTGTATCTGTATCTGTTCAGTATCTGTATCTGTTCTGTATCTGTATCTGTTCAGTATCTGTATCTGTTCTGTATCTGTATCTGTTCTGTATCTGTATCTGTTCAGTATCTGTATCTGTTCTGTA
>LOEQ01003196.1:10725-24916 GCA_001685075.1 Bramus lutescens | reverse complement strand
TGTTCTGCATCAGTATCTGTTCTATATCTGTTCTGTATCAGTATCTGTTCTATATCTGTTCTGTATCAGTATCTGTTCAGTATCTGTATCTGTTCTGTATCTGTATCGGTATATGTTCTGTATCTGTATCTGTTCTGTATCTGTATCTGGTATCTGTATCTGTATCTATGAGGAGGGAGGAAAAAGAGGGGAAGGGAGGGAAGGAGGGAGGGAGAGAGGGAGAGAGAGAGAGAGAGAGAGAGAGAGAGAGAGAGAGAGATAGTGGAATTGACATATGTTTGTTGGAACCCTGGATGAGGACTACTCACATTCTGGAAGCTGTCCCATTTTAATTTAAGGTCTCTGATTTGAACATTAATATCTACTAAAAGTCCCTTCACAGAGATATAGAGACTGGTACCAACTATATATCTGGGTAGCGTGGGTAGGCAAATTCACCCATTAGTTGTACTATTGCAATAGAAGTGGAGCATCCTGCCATAGTAGCCGTTTGGTTTTCAGATATTCCTTCCTTGTGTGGCTGTTAGTTTTCTGCTTGATTTGGTATTTTATTTATGGTTATTTGTTTCGTTTTGCTTTTGATGCTTTGGAGATTCTTTATGAATTCTGGACATAGTGTCTCTGTAAAATATGTATGAGTTCCAGCATTTTTCTTCATTTTGTTGTATATATTTTGAGTTTAAAATTTAAAATAGTCTGTATATTTTCATGACTATGGATTTTTATTGCTTTTGCCCCTAATAACTACCTATCACAAATTCACAAATATACTGTTATACCTAAAGCCCTTTGTTCTTAATGGACATTTTAAATTTGCAACTAAGTTTGGAATAGTCCATCTCTTTAACCCCTCCCCGTGGATCCGTGGTATAGGCTTTGCTGTTACCTTTGGTTGCCTCTTAGAACTTGCAGTTCAGACCCTATTGCCGAAGAGACATCATACACTTTGCACACAGGAGTTGGAGAATTTGAAATGGTGTTGACATGGAATCCTCCTCCAGTAGGATGAGCTACCATACCACTTGTGCTGTGCAGGGTGCTAAGGTAGAAAAGCAATTCAAAGTCCTACCTATGTATAAAGTCTATGAACAATAACAAATGACTGGTATAGATATAACAATGGTTCAATAGCGGCACTTATATCTTGGGATAACCAATATACATCTAATTGTACTAAAGATCTGATCAACAGGAGGGAGTTCACACCTAGTACTGCAAACCTAGCCAAATATCATTGGCTGTTGAAATCATGGATCCTAAAGAAGAACCTGCTAATGTCATGACCTAAATCATATAATTCCCAACTTTATTCCAAATATATACCATTATATCTACAGATAAGCATAGCTTTCCCCATCAAAGAACTTTCCTTTTTTCAGTAGAGGGAGACATTACATAAATCCAGAACTGTTAAAAAAATCCAGAAAACAACTGAATGTGGGTATCTATACCCAACTGATGCATCAAGAACACAGCCCTATACCTAAAGTTGAGGGAACATTATGGAAAAGGGGTCAAAAAGATTGAAAGATTCAGAGGACCAGGATGCCTGTTGCAAAATAATAACTTCTGTGTATGACAGGAAAATGCACATATGAGTTCTCAACAATACACTGACCTAAATGACAGTTGACATGCCAATATGGATGGGGAAATTTCACAAGGCCACATCTCTACTTGAAGAGCTATAGACAATTAGTGGCTGCTAAGAGAAGGGGAATCAGGTTCCTTCATGGATGGGCCTCCTGATAGGTTATCTAGTTGCAAGCAGTTATGTTTAAACACATATACATAAAACAACACAAAATAGACTCAGCAAGTTATATATATTGTATGTATGTATATATATATATATTGTATGTATGTATATATACATAATACATAAGGAACAAAATAATTAAAGAAGACATATGAAGCTGAGGTAGGGAAGGGCATGGAAGGAGTTGAGCAGGAGAATGTGAAGTTGAAATAATGTAAATGCAGTACTCAGGCAAGAAGTTCTCAAAAAATAGTAAAATAAGCATAAAAAATAATTGGGCAATGACTTCTTTGTATTTTATGAGAGAGTGTGTCTCTGAAGAAAGAAAATGAGTAGTAATACCATCATAACTGAGGGATGGGAAGTGGATTTGTGATTATTGACTTAATTACTTTTCAAAAAGATTTATTATTATTATTATTATTATTATTACTACTACTACTATTTGTGCATGTACGTACTTGAGATACCTATGGATGCCAGAAGAGAGTGTTAGATCACCTAGATGGAGATACAGGAGGATGCGAACTATCCAACATGGGCGCTGGGAACCAAACTCTGGTCCTTCAGAAGAGCAGTATGTGCTTTCAATTGCTCAGAGATCTCTCCAGCACCGTTTTAGTGCTTTTATAAACATTATTCAATTTAGAATTTAATTTTTATTATATTTCGCTTTTATTCTTTAGTAGAATGGGTCTTTAAAGACACTTTTAATAATTTTATGAAAATTTTATGTCATAGAATAAATTCACTCATCGTTACGTTCTTTATTGGCTAAAGCTACGCCTATGTACCTCCTTTTGTATTTGTGATACTGGAAATTTATTTGCAGGGTATGCTGCTTCACGAGTTCAGTGTTCACACTTTTCTTGATCATCTCCTGTTTATTTTTTTAGTCATGACTTACTTTTTATCTTCTGGAAGCAAGGCTTCAAAGGTTGATTTTCAGGCTTTCTTTTGTAAACACACAAGTTTATGATGATAAATTTTTCTCAGCATTTATCTAGCTGTGTCTCGTAACTTTGGTATACCGTATCTTCATTTCCATCCAGGCCATAATTTCAGCTTTGAGTCTGTTCTTCTGCTGTCATTTAGAACTGTATTTATATTTTTCTGCCATTAGAGAAATTTGGCTATCTCTTGTTATTCAATTCTTTCTTTAGGCTCCTTCCTTCTCTACTACCAACCACTCAACTTCTAGGGGTAGAGGTGTCACGTGGGGAGCAGCTCATCATCCCCCCTTCTTCCCCCACGAGTTCTAACACAACGATTTTGCCTGTGTAGAGAACAGGCCGTGAAATAGATAGCTCATTTCTTCCCAGGGGAACTGAGCTCACTTCAACAGCAAAGAGACATAAAGCCTCAAGGCCTCCTGGGGAACATGAGGTTATGGTGGCAGGCGGCTGGAAGGAGTTTTGATCATTTACTGAGAACACAGTCTCGTCTATGGGCCAGTCAGTGTGCAGGAGAGCAATGGAGTAAGCATTCTCTCAGGGCGCAACCACATCCAAAACAGATTTCAGAAGCTCCTTCAAAGTGACTGCGATTTGATTAGTTTACAAAGCGGTGGGTATGCCAGCTGGTGGCAGAGGACAGCAGGGCCATCAATCAATTAATGAAGCTTTACAGCCAGGTGTGGTTGGGGTTGGGTAAGAGACAGAGAGTGGAAGAGAGAGGGAGAAGCTGAGGTGAGCAAGAGTGGGCATCTTTCTTCTAATGCCACTGTTGTCTCAGAAGGAGTTCCCTCACATCTGACCTGCTGTCTCCAGGAGGACATCAAAAGAGGTTTCACATCATTCAGGGAGAACAGTCACAGTTTGAAGAAATAAGGCAGATAAAGGAAACTCCACACTAGGATCGGACTCCAGTAAAACTGTTTTTCGAAAATACGGCCTGGAGAACAAAACCTAAAAGAATTGCTGCTTAACAAACCCATAAGAAACACCCGCCAAAGGAAATTCTTAAGGCTCGAAGTACACTATTTGGGATGCCACTTCAAATCTACATTACAATTCAAAGAACAACTATAAAGGGAATTATGTGAACACACACACACACACACACACACACACACAAATACAGCCCTGAACAGTTTGGGTGCATGGTTTCTTTTATTCTTTTCATAGTTAATTTCAAAATCAGTCGTGCAAAAGACTCAATTTAAGAGAGTTTGGATGAAATGATTCTCTGAGATAAAAGCAATATTATGACAATTGTGCTCCAAAATATGTATCTTAGAAGACAGAGAACAATACTTAGAATGGAGAAACAACCCACATCAATGCTAGAAGAAGCAGTCTGAAGAGACCTTTACCAGGGAGTAAACTGAAGTAGAGGTCGTTGTCATCATCATCGTGGTCATTATCTGTATCATCAACATGATCACCTGTCGAAAAAAGTACCATGCCCAGATGACCACTGCTTGTGGTCACAAATATTAAAATAAATATTACTACCAAATTTTTACAATTTTCTTCTCACAAAAGAGAACAGACTACTTCACAACTTCTTTTGGGGGAGAGTATTATTCTGATGTCAAAACCAGGCAAAGACATCCCAAGAAAAGTACATGCCAATCTCATAAAAATCCAAAAGACAATATTAAGATGTTGAATGCAGAAATACATAAAAAGTTACACGATGTGAAACTTGTTTGAGGTCTACAAAGTGTTTTCTCATTTCCAAATCAGAAAACAGATAAAAATCCAAATTAGATAGTCACCTCAAAATATTTGCAAAACATATATGAAAAACTTAATACATTTAACTGTTAAAAAATAAATTAACGACAACAGAACACTGGACTAGAAGCAGAAGGCACTTCCTTAACCTTAAAAAAGGACACCAACCAAAAGCAAACAATACCAAACTCACATAAAGAAACAAGCAGAACCCCACAGCAACACTATGAAAATTAGATAGATGGGCCAATAGCTAAAGTCATGGGATTTCTCTTCATGTAGTTGAAATGCTCTAGACCTGATTTGTGATATAAGTTTATATAATTCTGAGTGAAAACACTGTATATTTTAAATGGGTGAATTACATAGAATAGAAGCTGTTTATGAAATAGTATGTTGATAGAATTAACTTTTCTGATTTTGGCCTGGCATATGGATGCATGTGTGTGAGCAATTTCAGCGTGTTGTATGAATGTGTGTGAACGAACACGAGTGAGAGCAAGTGTACCTGTTTGAGTGTGGGGTGTGGCTTGTGTGTGGCTGTATTTGTGAGTGTGTGTGAATGTGTGATGTGTGTATGTGAGTGCATGTGTGTATGTTTGAACAGCATGTCTCTCAAAGTCCTCTTATTTTTAATTTCTCTTTCTCCTTAACTGTTCAAGTTTGCATTTTGCAAATAATGTTTTTAAACTGTTCTGATGTGGCATGTCAAATGATGGAATGTTCAGTTACAATTAGTATAATTACTAATGTACTAGGGTTTAATTTGGCAATCTTAATTTTTTTTTAGTTATCTCAGGCATTTTTATTTCTATTTTCCCTCCTTTCCTTCTCTTTTTCTGGGATGAAATTATTTCAGCTTGTTTCCATTACTGAAATTTTAGTCCCATTTTTAGTGCTCTAGTAGCTGAAATTATGTATTCCAATAAAACTGAATTTAGTGCCTTATCGTCCCCCTGCAACTCAAGAAGTCATGAGAGATTTTTCTGCAATTACCATCTGTTTTCCTGGGTTTGCCATTTTATTTTTTTCTACTCATATCTCATGGCCTTACAAGTCAGTATAAGAATACCTTCTTCTAGCAATTTAACAGTTAAACTATCAAACTTTCATATTTAGGAATGCCTTTACCCTTGTATCCCACAACTATGTGTTTCTACCTGGGACCTTTTTCTTCCCTTTGAAACGTTTTCTAACATTTTCTTCGAAAGCATCTGCCAGTGATGAACCCCCTTCTTTTTGCTGGGGGAATATCTCCTTTTTCTTCTCATTTTTAAGGCTGTAGTTGTAGAGGGCCAGTTTTTATTTGCAGCTCTTTAACCCGCAGTTCCTTTGTCTTGAGGCTTTCACACATTTCTTTCAATATTGCCTTTTATTCTTGAGCTATTATTATTATTGCTGGTCTTCTGTTGCCTTGGAGATCTCGGATCCGCTTGCAGCTGCTCATGCAGCTGTCTTCACCTTTTTCATGCTTCCTTTCTGCTCACCTTCTTGACGGTGTAGAGCTCTTTCTTCCGTCTTTTAATGTTCCTGATTGTAAGGGCTTCAAAACTTTTATTCTTTCTCAGAAGAAAAAGAATCTCAAGCTTATGTGGGAAACGATGGAAGAAGTTAAAGGGGTGAGTGTGTTCAAAATCCACTGTCTGGGATTTTCAAATAATTCATAAAAATATTTTTCCCTTCTTTCTCATTTTTAAATTTCTTCTGTGGGACTGCAATTATCCATATATTAAATTCTTTCCCCTATAAGTCAGCCTACTAACTCTTGCTTTAAACTTAGCTTGTATACTTCAGTTGAAAAAAAAATTCTGTTACTGAAGAATCCTTTCTCCGATTTGGTTATATGTTCATTTGGTGAATTCCTTTTTCTTTTCTTTTTTCTCTCTTAGACATCCCCTCCCTCCCTCTCTTTTCTTTTTTCCCTTTCAAAGACAGGGTCTCACTATGTAGTCCTGGCTGGCCTGGTACCCTCTATGTAGGCCAGGCTTTCCTTGATCTTGAAAGAGCTGCCCATCTTTGCCTTTCCAGTACTGAGATGAAAGGTGAGTGGCACCATGCCCATTCTTATCTGTTGTTTTGAAACAATGGTTTATATAATAGCCAGGATTACCCAGGAACTCATTATGTAGCTCATGCTGGCCTTGACCGCACAGAAATCCTTCTGCGTTCTAAGCGTTGGGATTACGTCAATGGCTGTTCTCCCTGCTGCAAACAAACAAACAAACAAACTGATTCTGGGGAGAAGCTTACAAACCTGGTTCCTTGATGCACTGCTTCTGTGTTCTTCCCAGACGACTTGATCTATGGCCTATGGTGACACTAGAAATGAGTTTACATGTACTTTGGGTATATAGAGGAGGCAGGAGATAATGCCATCTATTAGTTCAGATACCCAGTGTCTGTTGAAATTCCCCTTCTGAAAAAGTGTTGCAGTTGAAGCCTATCGGAAATGGGTATTAGACCATGCCAGGCTTTTCTCTCACCCACTGATTTATCAACACACATATGAACTATATAAACTTCTCGCAGTTTCTGGTCTATGGCACCAACTATGTGGAGCCCATAGGAGCAAGAGGCTTCCTACGCAGCCATGTTTAGAATGGAAGGAGCGGCACACAACAGCCGCCCTCTGACCTGGAGCATTAGAGCTCTCGCAGAGAGAATAACGTGGAGGGTCTCTCAGAAGGGAATCTGAGTAGTCCCGAGAGACAGGCGCACAAGGTGGGTAGAAGTCTGTGCATTGCAGGGGACAGAGGGAGGGGCAATGGCAGCTGAGAACTCACAACCACAGGGCATGGGAATTAGGTCACCTTAGCTAGTCTGTTAAAATGTAAGATGAAAGATCAAGGCACAGAGGGGACAGGGCCCTGCCTCAGATCACATAATAAATGCCCCTGAACATGGGGACCGGCAGATTCAGGGAGGTCTTAGCTAGCCTCTGCTCACAGTATGCCCACACTCCCTGCAGGGGGTGGGGGAGACAAGAGCTGAGGACAGTCATACACTGTGGGGAGAGCAGCTGCCATGAACTAAGCAACACAAGCAGTGCGGGAGAGGGCAGTGCCTTTTGCAGGGTTCTTTGGATTCAGGTCCCTGGCTGTGAAGACGTCTAGACTCAGGCACGGTGGGGGACTACACTCGAGCGAGAGCAACCTGCCTGTGACACAGCCAGGCGTCCCGTCAGTACCTGGACTTGAAACTGAAGCCACTCGTGGAACCCAGAGTGTGCTGAAGGTGGAGAGTCTTGTTGGGTTCCAACTGCGCTGTTAGGAAATGAGTGCTCACCAGAGACAGCACTGCTGTGAGCAGCAGCAAACATCGCATTTCCGCAGGCCTCCGAGGCTTTATTCCAAGAGCAAACTGGCCACAGCTGAATTTCAGGGCAGGAGGCTGGCAGGTGTCCTAAGGCCTCAATAGAGTGGGAAGGGGGCTCCAGGGGTAGTTGCCACGAGCAGCTTAGAAGCAGGGGTTTACACATCACACTGCGGCTGCTGGCAGAGGGGAGAAGGTGAGCGGGTGTAGGCAGGAAGGTGAAGGCTCTTCTACATGGCTGGCGATGATTTCAGGGTAAATCTCCTCCTGTGATTGTATTTTATTTCAGAGCCATTAAGATAATATTGCTATTCTTTCCATGTCAGCGATATCTCTACCTTATTTGCATGTTCCGGGAGTTCCTCCGCTCCATCCATGCCGACACAGTCCTGCGTCCCTACGTAGTGTTTTGAAAGGGATGGGCACAGAGCCATGCGCCAAGGTCAGGCTGTTACCTCTGTTGCTGCCTCTTGACTGACCAGCCTCTCTTAGGGCTGGAGCCCTTTCCTTAGGGAAGGGGGTGGAGAGGGGGAGACAGACGGGGGGAGGGGCATCCAAGTGTTGGATTTCTAGGACTGCTATCAGTCACCTTCTGTGAGGAAAGATGTTCCCCTCCCTAATATGCTGTCACATGACCCAGGAGTTGAGTGCAGATAATCTATAACAACCCCCAGAGAGATTCCACAGGAGCAAAGCCAGAACCCAGAGCCTCTGTCATGTGCTGAACAATCTTCTCATGTACAGATGTGGTGACTGGTCCGGGGGTGACATAGGTCACCAGGAGACTAGAAGTCACTGTTTCTGCCTCCTACCTCTTCACCTCTGTGTTGTCCCATGATTGTCTCTGTGCTCTGAGTTACCAACTGTTTAAGTAAAGGAAAAGACACTATTTCTCTTCCCATTCTGTCCCGTGCCCACTCACCTGAGGTTTTCCTATTCTGTATCTGTTAAAGTCTTTGGTTGTTTATGAAGAAACTGCCAGTCTCTTCCTGGGCATGGGGAGGTGACAGCGGCTGAGATGAATGGAGGGGACAGTCGACAGAAAGGTGATCACCTCTGTCTTCAGAACTGAACAATTATCTGGCAGCCAAGGACCTCCTCCAAGGCTCCCACTTATGAGCCCTGGGGGAAGCACATGTTCCAAGTGTGTGTTGGCTGCTGGCTCACCTTTGGAGGTTCTGGTTCTGCTGAAAGTATATATATAAACATAATCACATGCTCCACAGAAGAGACGCCCTGTCCCTCTTTGTGTTCTGCTCTGAAGGAAAACACGGAGCAGTCTGGGTTCTTGAAACACTGACTCCACCTTGTTCAGATAACAGTGACCACAAGTCTGATGTTGGCCTTTGTAGCTTTTCCTCATTTGGGCCTTGTCATGTGAAGGCAATCATGTAGGGTGAACTTTTGTCTCCATTTATTTCAATTTGTTTAATATTTTTAGGATAAACCTTGTTGTTTCAACTGAAATGTCTATCTTTTTCACTGCTAAATCATATTCCTAGGGATACTTGCCTATATTCTCTACTTTTAAAAGATGCAATAAAATTTAAAGTAGCACCAGACTTATGTAAATACTGCAAAGATAGAAATAACTTCCACACACCATAGGCCTAGCTTTTGAATTACTGACACACTGCATCAGTTTTATAATATTGTCACAACTAATGGGTCAACACAGATACCTTGTTATTAACTAAAATTTATATTTCGTTCAAGTTTTCTTGCATTTTGCCTGACAGTTTTTTTTTTATTATAGAATCCCATTCCAAATTCCACATAGTTGTCAGTCATTCTGCTTCCTTAGGCACTTACCTGTGATGGCCTGTGATAGCTTGTCACCCTCCATTGGTTTGGCTGACTTTGCTTCCAGTGGCATTTGTCACCAGGATGAGGTAGTGTCAGGTTTCCACAGTGCAGAGCTGCTCATTCTCCCTTTCTGTGCTGGACCCTTTGGAAGAGTCATTTTAGATCGGAGAGAGTCCCTACCCCCCACTTCAGGGCACAGAATGTCATTTTTATAAATGACTGGAAGTCATTATGTGTGGGCTGTTTGTCTCTTTCCTATTATTTCTTTAAACCCTTGCAGACATTGGAGTGTCGTAATGTCCATGGTTTTGAAAGATGTGTAATGTTGTGAGTCCACATTTCCACGTTGTGCAAAATAATTTTGCTGCACCCGAATGCAGGGTGATATATACCCACTGTTTGGCATGAGAATAGTTTTGCTTCTCTGAAGGACTTCACATACCCATTCTCCTTCCTGGGATGTGGATTATGCAGCTGATCTGTTTGCTGACCCAGCCCTAAATAAAACAATGTCCTATCATGGGCGATATTCCCAAGGTCCTTGATGAGAAGGATATAAGGTATAGACTCAAGTATGGCATTGATATGTTCTCTAAAATAATATATAATGTACTTGTCTTGTGACCTTAGAGTTAAGAAAATGTTTCTTAGAAAAGATACAATGATGACAAAACAAAAAGGTAAACAGAGACTTTATTTTATTAAATATATCTGCTTTTTAATGTGTTAGTAAAAATAAACAGGCAAGTGGCAATGGGTACATACAATTGTGAGATTCAGTATTCACATACAATTAACAACAAACAGATACAAATTTCAACTAAAATGAACAAAAATCCAAACACATTTCATGAAATAAAATGCAAGAATATTCACAAGGTAATACAATAAATATCATCATCATCATTTACTGAAATAATTCTATAGAAAACTCTGATGAGGTACTAACTCTAACCAAGTAATAAATCATTGAAATAAAGAGGTCTTGATTCACTGGTACCAAGCATGTGGGATGACAAAACCTTCTATACATAGTTGAGGGCATGTAAGATGTGTGTGTGGGGGGGGGCGTGTGTGCATGCATGCGTGTGTGCATGTTCATGTGTGCCTTGGTGCACGGCTGTGTATTTGAAGTACAGAGGCTTGACTTTGGGTATCTTTTTGGATCATGTCACCTTGTCTCTCAAGGCAGATCTCTCACAGAACCTGGAGCCATGGTTCTGCCAGCTTAGACAGCCAGCTGGCCTTAGAGCCCCAGCCTCCGTTTTCTGACAGCTGGATTGCAGATGGGCTCCACAAGCCCTCCAGGCATCCCATGTGTCTGTGCTAGGGATCCAAATTCTGGTCTTCCCTCTTGTGCTATGGCAAGTCTTTTGACCCCTGAGCAACCCTCCAGCCAGCAAACTTCCATTTTGTTAAATACTTGAAAGCATTTTGTAAAGTCAAACGTTCATATGACTAAGTATTGAGACTAATTCTACTAAGTATTTAGAAAACAAAATTTTACTCCTGAGTGTTCACAAAGAGACTTGTGCAAAAGTATTTGCAAAAGTTTGTTTAACACCTTAAAATGATCCAAATATTCAGCTGAAGAACAAATTGCCAAACTCTGGTACACTCCTGTATTAGAATATGACTGAACAATAATAAGGAATAGACTACTGCTATACAAGAGAACATTGCTATGTCTCTAAAGCACTTACTCTTAGTGACCTGAGGCAGACACTGAGGTGTTCATCTTTTGTCTCTACTTATACAAAGTGGAACAAACAAAACTTAGAATACTGGTTGTTAATAAGGATGGATACAGTTTTAAAAAACTGCAAACTTCTTGGGGCAATGAAAATATCATGTCTTAACACTGTTTTGATGAGCATATGCAACAATCAAAATCCATATAATACTTAAGCTAAATATGGTCTAATACATCAGCAGCCTGCTGTTAAATGAGCAGCTTTGTCTGATGTTAGCCATTCAGGTCTCTTAACTCAGACAGAGTGGCAGTTTGGGTAATTACCAGTGACATGGCTTAATTGTTTCCTTCCATGATGCTGCCAGGGATATTGTTTGCTGACAAGGGCCGGGCCTGGTCTAAATCATCCAGATGTGCCTTCAGATACAATCGGTTGTCATCTCAGAAAATAATGAATCTGTCATCCTGGAGAATCCCAGAAGCTTCTGACAGAATCTTCCTCTGGAATTTCATCTCTAACCTTTCCCTACCCTTGATGCATTTCAAACTCTTGACAGTTTTGCTCATTAACCTCACATACAACACCAAGCCTGAGAGCAAGGGAAACTAGAGAACCATGCGGGATCTGTTATGAAACTGAAGATAAGACATGACCCCCTGAGAGCGCAGGAAACAAGGCTGCAAAAACTTGGATCGTAAGAGGAGAAAAAGCAGAGATGGGAGGAGGATGGAGAGGAAAAGGAAGAGAAAGCAGAGGGAGGAGGGGGAAGGGGGGAAAGGAGGAGAAAGCAGAGATGGGCGAGGGGAGAGAGAAAATCATGGGTCATGGCAGAGATGAACAGGAAAAGATAAAGTTCTCATTTAGAGACTGGCTTAAAGCAGATAAGAAATTAGGATGCTCAATCCTACCATAAGGACCCTTGCTCGACTATGTTCAGAACAGCTTTATTTGTCATAGCCAGAACCAGAAAACAACCTAGATGTCTCTCAATTAATGAATGGATAAAGAAAGTGTGGTACATTTACACAATGGAGTATTACTCAGCTGTTAAAAACAAAGGCATCAAGAAATTTAAAGGCGAATGGATAGAACTAAAAAAAACAGTTGTCCGGTGTGAAGTAACCCAGACGGAGGCAGACAAACATGGTATGTTGTCATTCATAAGAGGACAATTAACTGTAAAATAATTAAGAATAACTATGCTACAATTCACAGACTGCTGGAAATAGGAGGGTATTTCTGGGTCAGGTAAAAACCTGGCTAAATGGAATCTCCCAGGAATCTGCAAGGATGAGCCCAGCTAGTACTCCTGGCAATAGCAGATATTTTGCCTGAACTGGTCATCTCCCTTGTCCAATTGTCATCAGAGAGGATTTATCCGGCTACTGATAGAAACAGATGCAGAGACCTACAACCAAACAATAGGCAGAGTTCAGGGAATCCTGCAGAAGAGGGGGGAGAAAGGATTGTAGGAGCCGGAGGGGTCAACACAGAACCAACTAACCTGGGCTCATAGGGGCTCCCAGAGACTGAACTGACAATCAGGGAGCCTGCGTGGGACTGACCTAGACACTCTACATGTATGTTACAGTTGTGTAACTTGATCCTCTTGTGGGACTCTTAACAGTGGGAACAGGGACTGTCTCTGACTCTTTTACTGGCTTTTGGGACCCTGCTACTTACTGGGTCAACTTGCCCAACCTTATTATACGGGAAGGTGCTTAGTTTTTACTGTAATTTGATATGCCACGTTTTGTTGATACACATAGGAATAAAGGCCTTTTCCTGAACAGAATCAGAGGAGGAGGGGATTGGAGGTTGGAAACAAGGCAGTGGGGGTGGGGGAAGGATTGGGGGGAGAGGAGGGAGGGGAAACTGTGGCCAGCATGTAAAACAAATAAACAATTTTATTAAAAAGATAAATTAGAAGTCTACATAGTATTTTCTGCTACCAAGGATATTGGTTTGGAGGACTGGGGCTTTCAGGACAGACCCTGCTTGAATCATTGAGTCTGTGTTCTAAGTGTGCATTGTCTTCAGCAATGATCTCAACTGTCACATCCTGAGAGGCAACCAAGGACTTTATCTAGAGTCTGTATTGATTTCATAGACACTTGAACTACTCTTACCAACCATTCAGAAGAAAATTTCTTGTGCCTGGTGTTAAGATTTTTGTTAGTCTGTGATTCATGAACTTCTCTCTGTGTGTGCATGTGTATATATGTGTTTGTGTGGTATATATATATGGTTTTTCGAGACAGGGTTTCTCTGTAGCTTTGGAGCCTGTCCTGGAACTAGCTCTTGTAGACCAGGCTGGCCTCAAACTCACAGAAATGTTCTCATTTCCCACTTCCCTGTCTCCCTCTCACCCCACCCCCACAGTCCCTTTATACTTTCCCGGTTTCTGTGGAAATACTGTGTTGTATATTCACATCTGAAGATTTGGAGCTAGGAACTACCAATGAACACATGGATTTCTGTATTTTTAGGATTTTTTTGTGGATTCTAGTCTCCATACTTATTTCTAGCGTGGTCGTGCCCATTCGCTTTCTGACCAACAGTGAAGGAGTTTCTCTTTTTCTACGACCTCTCCTGTATTTGTTGTCAGTTGTTTTGATCTTGGCCATTCTGACTGTACTGAGATGCGAACTCAAAGTCCTTTTAATTTACATTCCCCTAAGTGCTAAGAACAATGAACACTTTTTGAGGTATTTCTTAAGTGTCTTTATTTCTTCTGTTGAGACTCTCTGTTTAGTTCCCTAGCCCATTCTTGAATTGTGTCCTTTCTTTGACTTTGTTGTTTGAGTTCTTTGCATGTTCTGGATACCAATCATCTGCCGGATGTATGGATGCAGATATCCTCTCCTGCCAGATGCCTGGATGCAATGGATGCAGATATCCTCTCCTGCCAGATGCCTGGATGCAATGGATGCAGATAT
>LOEQ01003196.1:0-10627 GCA_001685075.1 Bramus lutescens | reverse complement strand
AGATATCCTCTCCTGCCAGATGCATGGATGCAGATATCCTCTCCTGCCAGATGCATGGATTCAGATAATCTCTCCTGCCACATGCCTGGATGCAGATATCCTCTCCTGCCAGATGCCTGGATGCAGATATTCTCTCCTGCCAGATGCATGGATGCAGATATCCTCTCCTGTCAAATGCATGGATTCAGATAATCTCTCCTGCCAGATGCTTGGATGCAGATATTCTCTCCTGCCAGATGCCTGGATTCAGATATCCTCTCCTGCCAGATGCCTGGATTCAGATATCCTCTCCTGCCAGATGCATGGATGCAGATATTCTCTCCTGCCAGGTGCATGGATGCAGATATTCTCTCCTGCCAGATGCATCAATGTAGATATCCTCTTCCACTTTGTGGCCTTCGTTTTCCCTTGCCTGGTTATTTCCTTAGCTGTGCAGATGCTTTTTGATGATTCAAGTTCCCAGTTTTGGACATTGGGCCTTATTTTCTGGGCAAACAGGCTAATGTTCAGAAATTTTTATAGGGTGCTTTATTCCATCAGTTTTCATGTTTCAGGTTTCAAAATGAGGGCTTTGATCCTCTTGTATCCAATTTATGTATAGAGTAATGGATAAGGGTCTCATTTCACTCTTCCGAATGGCAATAGTCAGTGTTCCCAGCACTATTTATTGAAGATGCTGTATCTTCTACAGTATATGCATTTTGCCCTTTGTCAAATGTCAGATGACTGTAGTGATGAGCACTCATGTTTGGACCTCTATTGGTCAACATGTGTGTTTCGTGACAATGCCTTATCATTTTTATTAATTTAGCTCTACACAATATCTTCAAGTCTGCAAAGGGAAGGAAGCAACACTATCTATGAACCATGGCAATGACCGACATGGGAAGATATCCACAAAAGTTCAATGAGTGGCACCCACATGTCCCTGGTAACCAATAGCTATCTAATCAGACTTAAGGCCCTCTCAATAGGAGGGCACATGGTACCAGAAATACTAATGTGGTGCTGGAAATAAAGCCAGCTTCCTAGGGCTAATGGGAAAATGGACTTTAGAAAAAAAAAATACTACCACCAGTTTGCTTGACCAGTATCATTTCTTTCTGTATTCTTAATCACATACCCTCATACTCACAGATAAGTATCCCTAATTTAAAAAAAAAAACAGCAACTAGCTTTACGACAACTATGAGCCATCACATAAAACCATATCTGGACACAATGCATAAATCAAAGGATTGTGGGGAACCCAGACCCAATGTGCACATCTACACCATAGCTCCTGCATTAGTGTCTTAGGGAACATTGTGGAAGAAGGGGCGGAAAGACTATGATATCCAGAACATCAGGATGTGTGCTGTGAAACAGTCTCTCCTAGAAATGGTTTTATAAACAAGATTGCAATAATGGCGATATCAATGTACATGTCAATTTGTGAGGATCCACCCCTAGAAAAAGAACTACAGGCAACTAATGGCTGCAGGGAGAAGAATTCGCCTCTCCTCAAAGTGAACTCACTTACTGGGGGTCCAATTCTGTGAGGTTAGTCCCTTAATCATATATACATAAACAATAAAAATGAACTCAGCAGGCTGTATTTCTATATTTGTGTACACACACATATGAAACAATAATTATTAAAGAAAAAGAGGTTTTCAGCTTTAGAGTGGGCAGCATGCCAAAGGTTAGAGAGAGGAGAAATGGGGGGAAAGGGAGGGAGAAAATGGAGGGGCAGAGTGATATAAATCCATTTAAATTAAAAATATATTAAAAGAAGAAACTGGAGAAACATCTGAGATTGGCAAACAGCTATCACACTGAAAAAAAGCATAAAGAATACATGGATAGCCTGCAGACACACAAAGGGGTTTAGGGCAGGAGATGGAGACACATTCTGCAAGTCCATTTTCCTCTTGATCCTTAACAGACTAGCCATACCCAGTTACTCCTCATAAAAACGAGCTTCTGAGAGAATGTCATGAATTAATTTGTAAAAGAGAGGTCTCAATGTCCCTGTACAAGGATCCCCGCACTTCCCAGCACTCTAGAACAGTCTGAATCATTGTCTGCTACAGCTGTTTAGCAGGTTTTTCTGAGACTTAGTGTCAAAGTGTTGCTTAGAGGGGTGTTCCACAAATGTTCAGTGGTCCCCAAAGTTGAAACATTTCTTTATGAAACATTATTATAAAACCAAGGATGTGTGTACCTCATTCTAACCTTGACTTTCTTTCCTGTGGATATAAACCTATTCAAACTGCAGGAAAGCTAGGCTGAAGCTCAGTGATGGAGCCCTTGACGAGCATGTGTAAGACCCCAGTTTCCATACCCAGAACAGGAAAATAGGAAATGCAAATAAAGAGGAAATTCTTGTTCATCTTAATTTCCCACTGATGTTTAGAGTAATACCTTCCATACAAGACTTGAGTCTATGCCTTACCTTTTCTAAATACTCCATCATGGAAAACAAGCTAAGGCACATACTGGTGGAAATTTCCTCCTGCCTAGGAAAGTGGCACACCATAGATGCTGCTCCTAGCTGGACCACTCCATCTGTCTCTATTTATGACCTAGAGCCTGTCCAACTGGCAGCACTTCTGAACTGTCCATCACAGCTGACTTTGGGGAGGGAACAACTCTTGGCTGTGCAGAGACGCAGATAACTGTCACTCCGCTCTGGAAAGTCTTTGAACAGGTAGTACACAAGAGTAGAGATTTAAAGAAACAGTAGCATCCCAATTTCAGGAGGAATGACTGACCTTACCACTTAGTAAGATCCAGGTTTAGTGACTACCCACAGTGAGTCCCTTTTCCCCCTCAAGGTTGGCCATGCAGGTGGGGCCTGAGGTTTCCAGACTGAAGGTCAGTGGGTGGCAACCTGTACCTGCAGGAGCAGAGCTCTCCTCTCTTCTCATCTACTTACTCAGGAGAAGCTTCCAGCCCATCAGCAGCTCTTCTTAGCTAACCCTTTCTGAAGCTTACTCATCTGGTAGATCCAATTCTCACACACCCCTCCCCTGCATGTGGAGGGCTTTTCAGAATGTCCTCCATAAATGAGACCAGCTGATCATGTTCCCGGAGAAAAGAACTGTGCTGTAAACCTGTTACCTCACTTTTCACATGTAAGATCTGGTCTTTGGTTGAGAAACACATGAGATGATATAAAGGCCTAGGGGTTGGCAAAGGTAGGAAAGATATCAGATGTATTCTGGTCAGGTGGCAGTGACCCAAAGGGAGCCATCTTCTTTTGGCACCTGCATGGCTTTCCTTCTACCTCATACACATTACCTCCTGACTAACCTTACACTGAGGCAGTAGTAATGAGAGGGACTAGAACAGACAAGAAGTGTGCTTTCCCTTTGCCTCTGCCCTCCTGCTACACGAGATGCTCCCAGTATCAGAAGCATCGTGGGTGGTCCATCCCCTCACACAAACTCCCATATGGATAAAGCCATTTTTTCAGAGGATAGTACCAAGATCTTGACTGAATGTCAATCTACGGTCTTCCTCCCTTCTAATGTGTATGTGTACATGCCTATGTGGGTATATGTGTCCTTGCGTACAGGTTCCTGCACAGTCCAGAAGATGTCAGATCCCTAGAGCTGGACTTACAGGTATTTTAGGCCCAATTCTTTGTGAGGTTTTGGATTCTTAACCAGTGAGCACCTCTTCATGCACTAGGGCTGGGGTTAAGTTGCACATATTAACCGTAAAGCTTTGCCTAGTGCATGTGGGCCACTTCTGGATTAAGGTATCTATTGCCAATACTCAGGTATAACAACAGTTGATAAGAAACAGAAACTGACTGGCATGCTCATGCATGTCTTCTGCAGCTCAGATGACACAGGAAGGAGGACAAGGTCCCTACTCTGTGATGGTTTGCCCATCAGCTGGAAGTCATGTTTCCTAAACTAAGCCATTAGCTGGAGGCAGACAAAAATAAATAGATAAATAAATAAAAAATAAAAAAACAGGGAAAGGAGGTTTTAATCAGCTGATACCATGACCATTATAGGATTAAGAACATAGAAGTAGAGAGGCCCTAGTCCCGAGAGGGAGACTCTACTACTACTATTATGCTTGAAAATGGATAAAGTTTTAAACTGATTCCTTGATTCCTAATGACTTATTATACCTACAAATTGATACATCTCTCATTCCTCATCTGATAAGTTTCCATTTGCAGAAGATAATGATGTTTTTTTCCAGACAGGGTTTCTCTGTGTAGCCCTGGCTACCCTGGAACTCACTCTGTAGATCAAGCTGTCCTTGAACTCAGAGTTCTAGTGCCTCTGCCTTCAGATTGCTGGGATTAGAGTGTACCCACCATTGTGCCTGGTAGAATATGGTGATTAACAGAGTGACCCACAGCTAGTCAAGGTGAGGAGAAGAACAAACTGCCGAACATTTGCTCCTAAAAGTAATTTATATGCAGCCTCCAAGGCTCATTGTGGAAGAAAGACCAGAAAGAGAGGAAGACTCTGGGGCAGTGGACGGCTGTAAGGAAACATTGTGTTCTGGACATAGTGGTGAAGCTGCACAGATGAAGTCATAGCAATGTGACACCATGCACACAACCTGTGTAAGCCCAAGCTAGACTAAATTACATCAAGGAAGGAGTATGACACAATTCATGGAGCTATTCTCAATTGTTAGCTGCTCCAAGAGAGACAGTTTTCTCTAAGAGGAGAGACCCCGGTAAGTGAACTGCTCTCCAGTAGAAAATGGCACATTCAAAGAATAGTTAGACAGCACAAGTTTTGAAGGATTAAATACAATGGATAAATATTTGGTTGGGTACGAAAGGGAGGGATGAATTGGGGGAAAAGTTGGGAGAAGTTTGGCTATGAACAAGTCATGGTGTATAAAACCCTCAAGAAACTAAGGAAAATCATTGTGGTTATGGGACTTGGGTGGAGCAGGGTGGGTGGGAGTCAAAGGAAAGGGTTTTTATGAGTGTGAAGGGCAACATATAGGCCATTGTCTTGTGATTTACATGGGAAACAGCTCTGAAATATTGGGCCATTGCTGCTGGAATTGTCCTTGCTATTTGAGGGCAGCAGGAATTTGTTTACATGTACAGCTTTTCCTCTAAGATGATTCTGCCCATGGCATAGTGGATGTTACAAGGCACAAATGAAATTATGCACACTTTTGAATTAACTTAAAACTATAAAGTACTTGAGATGCTAGCAATAGTCCTGCAGATTAGAATTAGTATTAATACAAACAAGAACTCATACGAAACTCTCAAATTACTTTCAAGAGTATCACAAACTTTTTAGGGAAGATAAGAAAGTAGGCTCTGTTGTTCCAACCTGACTTCAAAGTACATAGAGAAAATAGCCAAACATATGATGAAAACTGGACTAGAATTCAGATTGATTATATTCTAAGATCTTTTTAAACCACAGAATCTTTTTAAAGTCAGTCCATTCTTTTTTTGAGATTTTTCTTTTTTCAAATGTTTTTATTGAGTTATATATTTTTTTCTGCTCCCCTCCCTTCCCCCTTCCCCTTCTAGCCTCTTCCATGTTTCTCACTCTCACTCCCAATTGACTCAGGAGATCTTGTCTTTTCCTACTTCCCATGTAAATTAGATTGATGTATGTATCTCTAAGGGTCCTCTTTGTTGTCTATGTTCTCTTGGGTTGTAAATTGTAGGCTGTTTTTCCTTTTTATGTGTGAAGTAGAGCTGATGATTATAGAAACCATAGCAAGAAAGCATTCTCTTCTACACATCTGTTTCTGTAGAGCCAAGGACATGTGCACAGAAAGCCTGTGGTCTTGCTATAAGAGGGATATCTGGGAAGGATGATACAACATTCATAGAGAGGAGACTTGGGTCAATATTTATACATACCCATCCTGTAGTTATGTGCTGCCTCATAACAGAAGCATGGCCAATACTATTTTTCCCAGTTTTCTAGTATGGAGGATGAAAAACTCAACATGAGTTTTCCTATCAAACTGATCACTAGGTGTGACTCTGTGATGTAGTTCAGATCAATAAAATATGTTACTTTAAAGACTCCTGGGAAAGATTTGCTTCTCTAAACAAGCAGTTTAAAATGGACACTGCTTCTTCTGCTGCTTATTGTGATTCTATATATGTTTAAAGCCACAGTAGCCATTTGATGGCCATGATGCCTGGAGCATGAAGGAAACTCCAACAGAATAGTGGCTTTAGTCTCGATAACAGCTGAATGCATGGCTAATGTCTTCTTACCTCTAGACTTTTTATGCTATTGGAAAGAGTTTGTCTTATTTGTTTTAAGCTGCTTAGTGAGTGTTTTTTTTTTTGCTTGCTTGCAAGTGAACACACTTGTGACTTTTAGAGCACCGTGTTGTTTGTGAGTGATCATACTACCTCTCTCCACTGGCAAAGTGCGTAAGCTCCTACCACATGCATAGCAATGTGGAAGGCGGTAGCTGAAGGGAATGCAGAGGGGCCACAGAGGTACATGGTGTGAAAGCTTATTATCCTCTACCCTATCTTTGACCTCTATGGTACCTCTTGGCACAACTCTGCCTACTTGTTCCCCAGCCCTTCTACCCACACCTTTCCATTCTCTTATGAAATATTTCTATAAGTCCCAATGCAAATGTTAGCACCTTTTCATTTCCTGATTGGATAATAAAAAAATATTTCTGATAAGGACTTCACTGACGAAAGGATGGCAGTGAAGCAAATTTTCTAAATCTATAGTCATAATACAAAACTTAGACGACATTTGTCTTTACAACACTCCATAAAATTTTCTGGAATAATCTGCATTAGGTTTGCGTGTGTGTGTGTGTGTGCATGTGTGTGTACACAGACACACATGCTATAACCACATAGCACTAACTGAACTGATTGAAGCTATCTAAATTTGTTCTCTTGCAGGTGAGGGGATGAGATATGAAATACAAGGGCCATAATCTCTCAAGTGCTTGCAGTGTTCACCTTTTTCTAAAGTCACCAGGAAACACACTCTTACCATCTCTCTACAGCTTTTCAGGACTCTCGAAGTGCCTTTTGCCTTATGTGTATCCCTTGAATCTTCCAAGTTCGTGTACCTCCTCCTTCTATGGCTTCGCATCAGCTTCCCTGTGTTTATAAGCACCCACATTTCCACTATATATTTATGGACACCAGACACATTAGACTAGATCTTAACATAATGACTTTATCTTAATTTGGTTAAAATTGCCAAGACTATTTCCAGATAAGTCACTTGAAACATGCTAGGGCTCGGACATTCGATACCTTCCCTTTGGAACATAACCCTACCAAAACTGTCCCTTCATAAATGAACCTTCAATTATTGCTTAGTTACACTTGCAGTCTGCCTCAACCAAGTAGAAACATCTTTTTAGCATGGCATCACAGCTCTGTCTTACCCTCATCTTTACTATTTTCTGGTTGTGACAATTGTCTTTTCCCCAAGGGTATTTGCCTTTAATGAGAAATTATTTAATCCTGTACAATCCAGGCTCTCTGAGAGATGGTAGAAAAACATGTGATGTGATGGGGACATGGGCTGTGTCCCCTCTAGGAACCAAAAGCATTGGCACAAAATTTCTTCTTCCCATTGTTTTTGTGTTTGTTTGTCAGATTGGGAATTAAGCCCAATGGCTGTGTCATCTGGCAAGCTTATTCTATGACTGAGTTGCATCCTAACCTCCTCCTCTTCCTCCTCCTTCTCCTCTCTCTCTCTCTTTCTCTCTCTCTCTCTCTCTCTCTCTCAAATTGAGTTTCTTTTTTAATGCACTTCCCTCATCTATATCCAATGAGTGCTTATAAACCACATTGGTGAGCTTTTGGAAGGTGCTGATGGCCTTGATTCCTCCTAATATCATTATTATTTTTTATTATTAATTATAGATGTCTAAATTCCCTGGCTTTCTTCCCCCAAAGAAAAGCAGGAGAAGCTCAGGGGAAGATGCGCTGGCTGCTGTTCTCCAGAGTGCAGATATGGAAGCTTGATTGTCAGTTCTGCGTTGACAGCTGCCTTCAGCCATGCACAATGCCGGCCTGTCAGGGCCACACAACAGAGGGGCTTGGTACAATCTTCAGAAGATGATGGCTTGCCCCAGTGAGAGGAAGGCAGTGAACAGACTAAACCCAGCCTGAGAAAGAAGAATCAAGATAAACCAGGAAGCTTTTATTAGGGACTACATTTTCCTCTCTCAGTAATAGCTGCAGTTTTTTTCATGCCCGATTATGACCAGTTATTGTCGGGCTTTCTGTCATGGCTCCATTGCAGTGGTCTTTAACTATTTTCCTTCAAATCACTACTTTCTTTCAGTCGAGCACAAATTTCCCAGATGTTTGGACATATTGGACATCCTCTCCTCCAACTCCTTTGACTTAGCTTCCAATCCTTTCTCCCCCTCCTATAGTTTAGTACACTAGAGTTCTCTCCACCCTAGGAAATGGTCACTTGAGGATATTTGGAGAACAGTACCTGACCATTGTTTGTGTGTTCCCTGCTTGCTGCTGCCTAAACTCCATTTTAATGTTGAAATTGCTCTTGCCCTAGACTTCTTTCACTAAGTGTGTTCAATCTGCTGTAAAATTGTTTTCATGGTTGCAGTCAATGTTATAGTAACTGTTTAACAATGTGCATTTCTTTGCAAAAGACCTTGGTAGTCTCTACGCAAATTAGCGCTTGTCTAATGCCATTAAGCATGGTTCCTATGAGGGCAGCAACTGGTTCACGGATGAACTCTGCAGTCTGAAGAGTGAGGAGTCTGGGGTAAGGAGCCAGAAATTCTATTCCTGATGCATGGGGCAACTTCTCCTGGAGAGACATGATCTTGACCTAAACCTGTCGTCTCATGCTTTAGATGAGAATAAGGAGATTTCAGCAAACCAGTTGAGCTCCTGGCCTTCTTCTCATGAAGTAATTAGGACTAAGTAACAAAAGTCACCCAAAATTGCAACATAATTGGTTTGGCTGCTCCAATCACCAAGAGTTTGATTTACAAAATTATGACGTCATGTAAAGAGATGGAGTTGGGCATGGTGGCTTACACCTTTAATCCCAGCACTCAGGAGGTAGAAGCAGGTGGATCTCTGTGAGTTTGAGGCCACCCTGCTCTACAAAGGAAGTTCCAGGACACTGAGGGCTGTCGTACAGAAAAACCCTATCTCAAAAACCAAAACCAAATCAAACAAACAAAGAGATGGGATGCACTGGGAAGCTTAAGAGACTTGAGTGTGACACTGTACCAAAGGAGGGAAGAGGAGGCAACATGTCACCCAACAACTGTGCTAGATGCTATGCATTTCCTCTTTGTCCTGGCCATGCTTCTGTAGAGTTTGGTGCTGCAGGTTGGGTTACATGGGAAGTCAATTCTGAAATAGAGTTTAGAAGGCAGAATGTTATGCTCATGAAGAATTACCTTTGGGTCCCAAGACTAAGAGAAGGAAAAAGAAAGAGAATTTGAACAATAACACAGTTTAGTGAGAGTCTTGACTGATTCCCCAAATAGATCTCTTGACAAAAAATGTCATTCATATCAGAATAGTCAAGCCTTTAAACTGTACTTTTTATAAGTCACTGAATATGACAAAGAGAATGGGTAACTCTGGGACCTGTTCTCTGCATTGAGATCCTTGGAGGGATTGATGGATAAATTCTGTTGCCATAACTGCTTCTAACAATCAATGCAACAGTCATTCATTAAATAGAGGTCATCACGTGTTACAGTGTCTGCCATGTAGATGTAATCACTGTCTTAGAGGTTAGGGCTAGGATGATGCATCTTGCTAATAGAACAGTTCTTTGGCACTTGCAAGGCTGTGGATTTGATCCCCAGCTTGACAGAAAACAAAGAGAGAGGAAAACAGTGAGTGAGAGATCAATTAAATGATCACCCAGGTCATATCACCAGTATCGTTGCTGTTTGTGGAGGTTTTGTTCAGTACATGCTCTGTTACTGAAGTCTCACAGTTCTGCCTGATGAATGCAGTAGAATTCTCATTTTGACAGGGAGATTGAGGCCCCAAAGACACATTAAAAAAAAAGATATCATGCATGAAAAGCAGTAGGCTAAGGACTCATTGTAACTCCGGAGATATTTGCTCAACTCCCAGAATGCATTGGTGCTCTCAGAATTTGAATAAAGAACCTTCTGATGCTGAAGCCCATGTGCCTCCCTTCATCTTAACCTGCTGGATTCAACAAAACCTTGACTGTGGGAAAGGTGCTAGGGCTGGAGAAAAGATAGTGAAAATGTTTTGCAAACCTGAAACTGAAGCAGAATGCTTCTGAGGTTATTTCCCATTGTGTTACCATCAGCGCTTCTCAAATCTTCCTGCTCAGGATCCTGGAGAAGGTGACAGGGGTTATAACATAGGCCTCTCTTGTCTCTCTTGTGTCTACAAGGGACAGTTGTTTCTGCCTCTTATCCTGTCCACAGCAGTGTAGCTGTGGATTTTTTCCCATTCCTTGATCTTTCCAACTTTTAAATTAATCTTCCTCTCTCCTCTTCTATCTCTCCCTTGATCTGCCTCTCTCCTCATTGTTCTGTCTTTCTCTCCCTCTCCATTTTTCTCTTCCTACCTCCCTTCCTTCCCTCCCTTCTCTCTCCTGTCTCTGTTTTAGCATCTCTAGTCTCTGTCTCTCTGCCTCTGTCT
>LOEQ01003195.1:182276-194590 GCA_001685075.1 Bramus lutescens | reverse complement strand
TGTAAGTATTGACTCCGTCCACACAAACCCCTCCATTCTGACATTTGTGGTTCGGGCAGTCATCGATATTCCGCTCGCAGGTGCTCCCTTCAAAACCTGGCAAGAGAAGAACAGAAGAAAATGGAACCTCTTGCATGAGTGTTCGGCTTCTGCTCACAGGACACCGTCAAAGGATAGCCCTGTTTCATGACTTCAGTACACTTCCAGCAGCTGTGCAGTGGAGACATACTGCACAAGAAACACCCGGTCCCGAATTTCTTGCCCTTAAACATAGCTAGATGATGAAGGTGACTCATTATGCCTCATGCCTTCATGGTTGCCTCACACTGATTTCTGTGAAGTAAAATCGGGGAAGACAAATGTATACTTGGGACAATCATCAACTGGTTCCAAAAACCAGTGTACTAGATTTTCCCCAGCTCCTATGTTAGATTTCTAGGAAGAACAGATTAATCAATCAATAATTAATTAATTAAAATTTAAGGTTTTGGGGGCTGCACATATAGCTTGATGGTAGAGCGCTTATCTTGACTACAGGGGCCCTAGGTTCAACCCCAGTACCACAAACACGGACATAAGGTGGAGGAAAGGTAGGGAGGAAGCCCAGAATGAGAAGAAAGGAGAAGTGGAGAGAGAAACTGGACATTTCTGTGAAAGCAGAAAGGGGTGTAGTGGGGCTAAAAGCATGTGAATGGGGTGAGGAAGGCGGAGGGGGGCAGAGGAGGAAAACCAACCAAATGAAATATGAAAAGGAACCTGTTATTTACATGCTGATTTTTACAAAGGAGTGAAAATATTATAAAGACTTAAACTCTACCTAACTCAAAAACAAAATATTTTCATAAATAAATAGGAGAAAACAGCTGTAACAAGAATTTAAGTCTCTAATTTCTTTTCTTGGACAACAGCTCAGAGGGCTCCAAAGCCAGACGGGCGGGAGGACACGGAGGACACACAGAGTGAGGTCTGAAGAACAGCTGAGCCGATGTCTCCGCCTGGAGCTGCTTGGTGCACAGTGTTACAAATGCTGAATCAGCTTCAGGAAACTGGCAAAGGAGGCTGAAGCCACCTGCCCAGCCTGCCTTTCTGGATCAGTAAGTGCCACATCACGGATAAGGTCCGCCACGGACAGTCCATGTTCTGGGAGGGAAGGCACTGTTACCCAAGCGTTCCAAACTTTTCACGTTCTTCTACACACAAAAGCTACGTGCTAGCATTGCTCTGTCTTCCAGATGTTTCCCTGTTATGAAAAATAATCTAGGATACTAAACCTCACTGCCTGAGGAGTGGATCTCTGTAATCTTTACTCAGCTTCTTTCCTCCCTTGTGTGATCAAACCTCTGGGCTAAGGAAGAGAAGAAGCCTTGTCAGCTCCAAGAAGGGTGTCCAGCGACATCTACCAGGAGCACAGTGTGAGTGGACATTTGGATTCCTCAAAACATCTCTTACAGCTCTCCTCACTCAAAACACTCACTGTGTTTCACACCAGACACTGGGGGGATGGCGGAGGGAGAGGCAGAACCCCTGTCTATGGGGCACAGACTTCAATCACACCTTGCTCTGTTCTTTCCTTACCACAAGGTACAATGGACGTGGCACCGTTTTGTGTGCTGGACCATGGCAGCCATGTAAATGGGTTCAAACCAAGTAGGCAAGAAAGAAAGAATACTTAAAAGTAAGTGTGGGGAAGACTGTGGAAACATACACCTTATGAAAAAACATACACTTTAAAAAAAATTATCAAATTACTCCTATTTCTACCATCACGTGAAAGTCTTACAAATGAACTAGTGCACGAATTGCTTAAGCTCACCCCTAACTATGACAAAGTAGGGCTCCTGACTACAGCCCTACCATGCAGCCAGCTACTGCTGGATGGGAGCTGAGGTCTGTGTTCCTGACTTGGGCTCTTCAGAAAACAATTCGTTAGTAAGGTTCGAGTTAGGATTTGAATGGCAGGCACAGACTGGTTCACCACTACCAGAACTTGTGCGGCCTGGTGATGCTTTAGAAGGTCATGGTTCTAGTTGGATGATTTTTTTTTTGTCAGTGTGCCACAAGCTGGAGCTATTTAGGAACAGAACTCTTAACTGAGAAAATGTTTCCATAATTTGGCATGTAAGCAAGCCTGTCGGGTATTTTTTTTTTTGGATAATGATTTGATGTATGAGGGCCTGGGCCACTGTTGGGAGTGCCACACTTATACAGGTGGTCCTGGGGTGTATCAAAAAAAAANNNNAAACAAAACAGGCAGATCAAGCCAGTGAGCAGCATTTCTCCGTGGCCTCTGCTCCAGTTCCTGTCTTCAAGTTCCTGCCCCAATTTCAGAGATGATGAACTATGATGGGAGGGTAAGCCAAATAAACCCCTTCCTCCCCAGTTTGATTCTGGTGATGCCTCATCGCAGCAACGGAGACCCTTCGGAGGATATCATCACCTCCCTGACTGAGTCTCTCATGACTGAGACTAAAGCTGGTGAATAAGGTGGCAAGCAAGTGGCAATGCCCGCGGAGCTCTGCCGAAAGGAGCCGACACTGGGACCTTGGCATTGCTCTAGTCAGTGTTACAACTAACTGAGTTTACCAATCATGTGCAAGTTAAGAAACAGCAACATTTCAATGAAACCAGGGGAGGCAGGAAAGGCAATGTTTTCATAGCTGATTATTTTTCAAGATACTTCTTCATCATCAATGGGTAAGCAGACGAGAAGGAGATGGGTGGAAGATCTTGAGTTGAGTTTATTAAAGCAGAGGCCCCGAGGTCAGGCACCCACAGCCAGCTCCCAGCTGGCAGCAGTGACCTAGGAGAACCAGCACAGCACCTCCATCTTCACTCCTGCCGAAGGGACTCCCAGGACCGAGCTCCAACAGAAATGAGCCAGATGTAAAGAGCACTCAGCTAAACCAACCACATGCTCACAAGAGCAAGGATTCACCTGGGCCACATACACATAAAAATTAACTGAAAACACCTAAGAGGCCTAGATGGATGTGCTAAAATTATTATAAAAAATAAGAGTGGGTCTTTCTAAGTTGAGCCAAGCAAAGCTTGCTTAAATATGGCCAAAAGCACAGGCAGCAAAAGAAAAATAGATTTCCTCAGATTATCTGAGCAACAAGAGAGAGAAGAGCCCACAGAATGGGAGAAAGTATCTCCAAGTCGTACATACAGCAGGACTTGCATCCAGGACATACTGTTTAAAACTTATACAGCTTAACAAAAAATACAAATAACCGGATCACAAAATGACAACGGCTCTCAGTGGACATTCCCCAAATACACTGTACAAGGACCACTTCTTGTCACGGCAAGCCATCGGGGAAGTGCAAATCAAAACAAGGAAATGCCTAACTTCACATCCATTGAACTGCAGTTATCAGAGCGGCGGATGGTGGCAAGTGCCGGCAGGGATGTGGAAACTGGTAGGCAGGGTAAAGCCTTTGCGATGCCACGAGTCTGGCCACCCCTAAAAGGTCAGCAGCTTCAATCCCAGGTAGAGAGACCCACCGAGAGTGAAAACACAGACCAAACAGAAAACATACTCAAGAGCATTCACAACAGAACACGAGGGTCAAATGCCAATCACCTGAAAAATACCATGTGGCAAGACTGACCAAGCGAGTGTTAGACAGCAAGGAATGGAACCGAGAGTCAGTGCCTCCTACCGTGTGGTAGGACATGGAGTCATGGTGAGTGAGTGCGGCCAGTTACGGCTGCCCACATGTGAAGGTGTCTATCTATATGACATGTCCACAATAGGCAGACAGAGCCACAAAGTCCACCAGCAGTCGCTAAGTGCTGGAGGGAGCCAGGAAGCATGGGTGGCATATAATGTGTGGTTCTGGAGCAAGAAAACATTAGAAAATTAATCGTGGAGATAGTGACACATATCTGTAAGTCTACTAAGGAAGAGCCCCACAGAACTGCACGTTTATAAGGAGGAAATTGTATGGCGTGTAAATTATATCTCAATAAACCTGTTAGTCTAGGGGAAGGCTCTTAAACATATGAGCTCATACTATTTTGCACCAAGGAGATTAGAGCATCCACTAGAGATCACCTCCTTTAAGCCTCTTATGTTACAAATGCGGAAACTGAGGGCCACTGGGCTGGGCTCACTAGCCCAGGATTGCATGGTAGTAAGCAGCAGCCAGGAGAGAACCCAGAGTGCTAACGGTTTTAGTCAGGATGTTTTATGAGACTCCAGAGCTTCCCTCTGATGATCTGGGCAAATTCAAGCCACAGTTATTCCAGCCCCAACTAAGACGTGGTTAATGCTTTTTAAGTAGAGATGCAGAGGCAAATACGTTAAAATAACGAGAGATCTAGGACTCGCTCCTTCTGGAAAAGGGCTAACAGATTCTTGGAAGAAACTGTCTATCCAAAAGTGGGGGAGGGACAGTAAGTTACAAACATCATTTCTTAAAAATGTTTCAGGGGGAAGGAGTAACAGACTGATCAGATGGAGGAGTGGGTGGATGGGTGTCACAGTAGCAGAAAGGCTCCCACGGCCAGCTGCACTAAAGAGTCCACTGCTAAAAGCCAACTCACATCCTTAAAAGGCCAAAAGGATAAAATTAAACTTAGAAGGGCCAGTTTAAGACTGCGCCTTTATGAAACCATAGGCCACTCTGCTGAGTAACACTTGCAGTGAGGAAAGTCTTTGAAGTCGTCCTCCCACACAGAGAGCAGCTCTTTAGGAGAGCTGGTGTCTTCCCATCTTCAAGGCCTTTGTATAGGGGTGGAGAGCAGTGGGGCTGGGGGAGGAGTAAGTGAGATGGCATTCAATGGAAAGTGGGGGACGTGGAGCTGGACAAGAGCAAAAGAGATGCCATCTTTTTTTCTGGAAAGAAGTTTCACAAGAGCAAAGGTGCCAAGTATGATCAGAACAAGATGCAAGAGAACAGCACGTGATCCTGAGTGTGAAAATGCTAGAGAGAATCACTGCTGGTTGTACTTAAGCTCTGAAACAACAGAACAGAAAAGCCACACAATGTGTTCAACTTCCACTTAATCTCAGGGATACAACATATAATCAGCCTGCACAGTGTACCTCCTTGTACCTTTACAAGGAGGGGTTTTTATTGACAGCAGTGGACAGACCAGACAGGGTTTTCTGAGACAGAAAGAGAGATGCAGTATAGAAAGATGCAGAAGAGAAGGAAAAGGGGCTGGTTTGTTGAGGACTTTTTGTTCCAACTATGAACTCAGGACCGCTGCATCAGCAGAGAAGGAGCCCACAGTGTTCTGACTGCTTGTGTCATTTGTAAAAATAGCTACACACACAAAACTGCCTAACTCATTTTCCACGTTGGTTGGCTTGGGCCCAAACATCCTGGGAGCTATGTTCTTCACGCCGTATTTGTCATGTTGGAAGGACTGCAGCTGGGTGCTCCGCTCAGGGCTTCTGCTGAGAAGGCTAAGAGACAGAAGCTCACAAAGTGTCTGGGTTATTGACAGCTGCTGATCCCAGAAGCTGGACTATGGCTTCTGGGCCCATTCTCATAGTTTCCTGTTGATACTCTTTCTTTCCCTCCCTCTGCAGAGGAACACTTCTCTCTAGGTTGCACACATTGAATCACTTTTGTGGTATGAATTCCTTCCTCCTGGGTCCTGCCACACTGCAGTCAACACTGTAACTAAAGTGCTCTGCGCGGGTAAAAAATCAAATCAAAACAAAACAAAACAAAAAAAGACACCTTAACCATTACAAACATAATCACTAACTTATGTGCTACCTCCAACTGTCAGAGCTGAAAACACTCCAAAATTATTTTTATCCAGAATTGGAGTCCATGAACAAAAGCAGCCAAACCTGAGATGCAGGATTCCAGACAGGAAATGAGATCAGCTACACCCGCCATACTGACATGACATTACACTCAGTCACTCAAGAAGTGTTTGTGGGCCTGTCCCATGTGGGCCCCGTGTGGGACAGTGCTCAGTGAACCAAAGCGAGGATCCTAGCCGTCACAGAGCAGAGGAGCAGCAGTTGAGATTGGAAACGACAGACAATAAACAACAGGCACACTGAAGTAAATGATATAGTACAAATTATATGGTACAAAGCCAAGTGTCATAGAAAAAGAAAACAAAAATGTAGGCCAGGGCCAGTAATTAAGGGGCTGCAGGGAATGGTTACAATTTGAAATCGAGTGGTCAGGGTCCGATTATTAGTGCAAAGACGGCAGTGTGGCAGGAAATGGTCATTCAGGGGAGGTCGGGAGAGCTTGGCGAACAGCTTTGTGTCCCGCTGACTTGGTCTCCCCACTGTGACAACTGAAACACCAATCTATTAAACTGAAGCTACTAATCGCATGGAGACGCTGACGACTGTTTCAGGTGGCACCTCAATCTCTTATACAAAACAGGGGCAAGGGAGGGGGTGAGAAGGGAACTACATTAAGAAAGAACTTAGAAAAATCAAGTCTTGGTAGATTACCCCCCCAGTGAAGCTTGAGAGAACATTTTCCAGACCTCGCCTGGGATGGGCACTCTGGAAATACCTACTTACTCACGGGCTATGCTCCATCCACTCCTTTATGCACACGCCCAAGCTGGTCACCTAGCTCTCACATCACGCAATCCAGGAGGCAAGCGCTAGTCTGTGAACAACGCTCTCCTCTCTGTGTGCCATACAGCCGGGCTATTGCACAACAACACCGCTTGGTTATGCTGGGAGAGTCGTCTTTTCCTCATAAACTTTTCATTTTAAACCAAACTGCTCAGAGCATTTAATGAGACGTCACACACTCCAAAGCACCCCAAGAAGCCAATGAGCATGGCAGTATGGCAGCCACCAGGTACACAGGGCTCTGGCTTTGGAAATGATCTGCCTGGTGAGTTCCAGGGCCCAGCGTCTACCTACGTATTAGCTGCACAACGCTTAGTAAATGACTTACTGTGCCAGGCTTCAGTTAACTTCATCGGAGAGAACTCGGAAAAAAGCCTACCTGCAGTGTTAGAGGTGTGTGCATGTACACACACAGCACACACGCATACACACATGCATGAGCACACAAGCCCACACATGCATGATAAGCACAGCACAAAACCCAGGCAAACCTCCTTACTCCAGCACTCCAGCCCTGGCAGCCCACTGGCTGCGGAATCCCTGGTTATTTCCATTCTCAAGGAGAAGCTGCTATTCTCATTTGACGAGGTTTTCCTGGACACTCAGAATCCCTGAGGTTCTTAGGAGCCTAGCGGATAACAATGCAGAACAATGGGGTGGATAATCACTCTCTCTCAGCTAAAGACTTCCTTTATTGACTTCTCTAACTTCCTGTCAATATTGTGCTGCCAAATCAGTCTCCTGTTCTAGGCAACTATTGAAAGCAATTTTCTTGAAACTAAAAATGGCATATAGCCCCTAGTCATAAATCACACTAATTTCAATTATGAGCCACTTCGGCGATTACAACATTAGACTATTAGAATGCTTGCAATATTAAAATATTTGCAGAGGAAGCTGTTTATATTTCTATTTCTGTTTTTAGCTCCTAAAATGTAAACAAATGCAAGAGCAAAGAAAGGTATCTTATTCCTTCTGCAAGATAATGAAGGTGATAGCAAGTCTTAATAAACATTTAGTATCTAGAATGATAGTGTTATCTATTCTTTATTGAAAGAGAAACTAAAGCAATATGTACTTCCTTGTGTCTTGGTTAAGTGGCTAGTTTGATTTAGGGTTCTGACAGTGTCTCATGCTGCTTTATCAAGGACATGGAATGATATCTAGAACACAGCAGTTAGTCAATCAAGTTCTACCAAATAAAATCAATCAAATCAAAGGGTCTAGAGCAGTGGTTCTCAGCCCATGGGTCATGACCTTGGGCCACAGATCAGATATCCTACACATCAGATATTTATAATTCATAACAGTAGCAAAATTACAGTTATAAAGTAGCAACAAACATAATCTTATGCTTGGGGGTCACCATGACATGAGGAACTGTGTTAAAAGGTCACAGCATTAGGGAGGTTGAGACCACTGCTCTAAAGAAATAGTTCAATAGTTAAGAGCACTTCTTGATCTTGGAGAGGACCTGGTTCGGTTCTCAGAACCCACATGGTGGCTCATAACTACCTGTTAACTCCAGTTCCAGAGGATACAATGCCTCTTATGACCTCCTTGGGAACTAGGCACACATGTGGTGCACAGACATATATGTAGTCAAAACACTTTTAAACATAATGTAAAATAAATAAATAAAAAATACAGTTTAAATAAGTTACCATTTGGTTCTATATCAAGGATTGACCTATGACCTTTAACCTCCAAAAGATGAAGCACACAAGCCCATTATATGTGAGCCATATTCTCCACACCAGAATCTAAGCTCCCACTCGAAGAGTGGCTGAGCAGCTTCTTTTTGAGGCAATCCTGCTTAGTTAGCACATTACACACACACACACCCCACACGCAGTTTTCCTTCTTTTGTTTTTGTGCTAAGGGAATTTGTATAAAAACAGGATCTTTGTTGCTTAGTAATTCATCTGCTCCAGCTGTCTGTGCTCTGTTCCCAATCAAAATTCTTGGTTTTCAGCCCCCTCATCACTTGTACACTGAGCGAAGCGAACTGGCCAGCCTTGTTCCTTTCTCCTCCTAAGGAACACCAGGCGCTAGGCCCCCAGACACGACTCCTCTGTGCTTCAACCTTGGGCTGTGTGTGCTTAGGCCCTCGACAGCCAAGCATAAGGCAAAGGGCTGCACCTGGATTAGTCTCTCCCACACCGCCGATCAGAGCTCATNNNATCAGAAAACTTCACTGGCTAGCAGAAGTCTCCAGCTTGATGGCGGGAGGGCCATCCTCACGTGAATGTGGGAAGGGTCACCCCACATCAAGTTGGGAATGGTCACGCCCTATGTCAAGGTGGAAAGGGCCAACCCCCACGTCAAGATGGGAAGGGTCTCCCCCATGTCAGGGAAGGGACACAGGAGAGGTGAATACTCAGTTGGGAACAGAAGCATAAAGGAGAGCTGATCCTCAAGTCTTGTTGTTATTTTGGATTACTAAACACGCACTCTCTGTCTCCGTCTCTGTCTCTTTATCTCTGTCTCTCTGTCTCTCTGTCTGTCTGTCTGTCTGTCTGTCTGTCTGTCTGTCTGTCTGTCTGTCTGTCTCTCTCTCTCACACACACACACACTTCCCCACGTGTGGTTGTCACAGTATTCCCCACTCCAGACCTGCCTGGCCCTTTCCAAGAGCTGTTTCTCCAGTTTCTTCTCACTGTTTCTCCAAAAGGAACAATAAACAATTTCCTAAGCACTCATCATCATAAACTCTGACATGCTAAATTACGCCCTGTTCTATTTATGGACCCCAGTAAGCCCATAAAACCCCTCCCTTACCAGCAACCCACCCCACACAACGCTCTCACTTCCCCTTTTCCCTGCTTTAGGATACTTCCTAAAGGAGGATCTAAACCAGGCGCACCCTCTACCTCCAGCCTGAGATGGGTTTGCCCCCAATTCTCAAAGGCCTAGGGAGCTCCTTACCTGGAAGACAGTTGCATTCAAAAGTGAAGTCACCAGTCTGGCGGCAGGTGCCTCCGTTGACACAAGGCGAGGGTGCACAGGGCACATAGGGGCTGTCACAGTGCTGGCCTGTGAAGCCCTGGGGACACTGGCATCGGTAGGAACCAGGAACGTTGAGGCAGGTGCCTCCATGTTGGCAGCGTCCTGGAATGTCACATTCATTGATATCAGTTTCACACTTCTGCCCTGTGATGCCTGCTGGGCATATGCAGGAGAACTGGTTGGCTGCAGAGGTACAGGTGCTCCCGTTTGCACAGGGATGAGACAGACAGGCATCTGTCCACTGGCACTGCTTCCCTGAAGGAAGGAAAACAGAACTCAGTACCTCTCACAGTCAGCTGCTCCCTCTCCCACACGGCAAGTGACGCAGGAGCTTACACGGAGACTCCTGGACTTTAGATCTTACAGAACACATGGGTGTCACTTCAAGCTCTTCAGAGATGCAATGTTCTCCAGTCGCTTCCCAAGGTCCTTAGGGGAGACTCAAGGCTCTGAGGGTAAGGGACACGAGGGGACTGGGTGCTGGGTACATGAAGCCAGTCCTGCAGGACTCCAGTAATCCTGTGGCATAGGGGCTGGGTCCTACCTCCCAGTCTTTGCTGAAGCTGCTGCTCGCCTGGGAATGCCAGCTGTCTCTTCATTTACCTGGTGGACTCTCCCTTCTACTGACAACACCGCCCAGCAACTGCTACCTCTGTCAAACCATCCTTAATGCCCGCTCCCAAGTGTGCTGTCTCCTTCAACCATGCCAGCCACCACAGCACAAGGCTGGGTCCCCACAACAGGCTCTCAACCATGTCTGCTGATTGAATAAAACATTTTTCATACTATATGGTTATTAAATTGAGCTCTTAGGTGACAGAAACAAGTCAACACTATTTTTTTCTTTAAACACAACAGATCCAGCCTAATTTCCTGAGTAATAATTTTAAATTTTGGCCTACAGATTTATAGAACTGTTGCTTTAGTGCTTCAGCATTGTGCCAGGGACCAAAATGACAGACAATTCTTTTTTCACCAAGGTGAGGGGAGAAAGAGGAATTCGAGAGACTGGAAAGCCAGTCCCTGAGTGTCAGGGGAGGTTTTAGGAAGCAAACAACCACACTTATAGGCATCTGACCCCATTCTTTCTCCTCTTCTGCCCCTTAACAATTCTCAAAAGGTAGAGGATATGTTAACTGCACGTCTTACAAATATAAGTGGAATATAAAAAGATTCTCAATGCCTCAATATGGCAAAATGCTATTCTTGAATTATTTTCCTTCTATACTTTATAAAGTACCTCACATACATTTTATGTTCTCTTAATTGCATTTTGTATCTTTTATTTGCTTACAATGGCTAACACTTACCTATTAACAGAGTTTTAAATGTCCCTGAGCCTTTCCCATATCCCACCCTATATCCTAATGCTAAAATATACGCTGGAGCTTGGGAGCCCATGTGGTGGTCTGAATCGGACATGTCCCTCACAGGCTCAAGTATCTGAGCAATTGGTCCTCAGCTGGCGGCGTTCTTTGGAAGGAGACGAGCCCCTGCTGGAGGAAGTACACAGAAGAGGGCAGGCTGTCACAGCGGGCAACCTCACCTCACTTCCACTCTGCTAGTTTCTATCTGTGGTTGAAAAGCGATCAGACAACTTCCTGGTCTGCCATGCCTTCCTAGCGACTACAGATCTTCCCTCTGGAGCCATAGGCCCAAATAAACTCTTCTATAAGTTGCTTTGATCGTGGTGTCTGACCCCAGCGGTGAATAGTAACTAACACACCTGAGGAATGAGACACTGGGATCCACACGTGCACAGGATAGGTTGCTGCTGAGAACGGGAAAGAACAGGCTCAAGCTGAATCCATTACCTGTAAAGCCAACTTGGCAGGTGCACTCGTAGGTGTCCTGGTTGAGCATGTGGCAGGTACCTCCATTCTGACAGGGAGGTGACACAAAGCAGGGGTGAGAGGTCGAGTACTGGCAGTCCTCTCCTGTGAACCCTGGGGCACATAGGCAGGTGGCTTTCCCCAACATGGCCTGGGTCACACAAGTGCCACCATTTTGACAGCGGTTCTTCTCACAGGGGTCTCGATGTTGACAATATTCGCCCAAGAAACCCTCCAAACATCTGTGTTTAAAAAAAAAATCTATAAAAAACACCTGACTTCTTGTGAGTCCACAGACCAAAAGTTGTTGTACATGCAACAAAATACTCGGGTGTGAACAGAGACATCTGAGAGTACGTACAGCCTGCAAACTCCTGACTTCAGGAATAGAGACATTTGGGGTATGTACAGCCTACAAACCCCCGACTTCAGGAATAGAGACATCTGGGGTACGTATAGCCTGCAAACCCCTGACTTCAGGAATAGACCACTGGGGTACATACAGCCTGCAAACCCCCGACTTCAGGAATAGAGACATCTGGGGGTACATATAGCCTGCAAACCCCCGACTTCAGGAATAGAGACATCTGGGGGTATGTACAGCCTGCAAACCCCCGACTTCAGGAATAGAGACATCTGGGGGTACATAAAGCCTGCAAACCCCTGACTTCAGGAATAGACATCTGGGGTACATACAGCCTGCAAACCCCTGACTTCAGGAATAGAGACATCTGGGGTACGTACAGCCTGCAAACCCCTGACTTCAGGAATAGAGACATCTGGGGTACATACAGCCTGCAAACCCCTGACTTCAGGAATAGAGACACCTGGGGTACGTACAGCCTGCAAACCCCTGACTTCAGGAATAGAGACACCTGGGGTACGTACAGCCTGCAAAC
>LOEQ01003195.1:163778-175546 GCA_001685075.1 Bramus lutescens | reverse complement strand
TGAGGGGGGGGGAGCTGTCGTTAAGGTAAAAGGGGTGGGGGGCTAAGAGAACCCACAAACTAAATTAAGCATCGGTCAGTAACAAAGATCTACAGTTTGAAGGGCTCCAAGTCAGTCTGTTCTTTCCTGTGGCCACAATGCCAGCCAGGTTTCCTGCCACTGCCACCACCACCCACCCCTAGCCTGTTCCCCCAACCAGGTTCCCTGCCACCACCACCCTCCCCTACCCGGTTCCCGTTCCCCCTGTTAAAATAGATAAAAAATAATTGCTAACAGCCGAAGTTGGGAGTAACCAGTGAAAGTTCTATTTAATGTTCAATTCCCAAAGCCAGGCTGAAAACATGTAGGTGCCCCAAAGCATACAGACTCAAAGCACAGACTAAATGTCTCAGCTGCACTCAAGAGCCCGGGCCACTGGCTAACGGCAGTGTGTCCCTCATTCCAAGAACTTGGGCCCCATGTCTCACTAGACCATCAACCTCTTAATTCTGGGACTCTGTGCAAAGGTAAATAACTGGGTTGTACTCAGTGCTGACTTGTTTCGAAGCACAGACTTACAGTTAACTTCCTGGTAGAAAAGGAGAAAATGGAAGTCATCTATCATGTTCACTTCTTCCCGCCCGCCATCCCCACTCCCATTCATCCCCTGCTGCTACCCCCAAAAGAGAACAGGAAACAATGTACCTTACTCAGTAGGAAGGGAGAGGTACCCATGGCTTTGTGGTAAAACTTGCTTTCCAGGACCTTCTTAGTTTGAGGAAACAAAGATGAGCATATAATCAACCCTTCACAAACACACACACACACACGCACGCACGCACACACACGCACACACTCTCTCTCTCTCTCTCTCTCTCTCTCTCTCTCTCAGAGATCTAATACAAAGACGACCAAACACTCAAACACTGAGGGGCAGGCATTTTTCTGCTATGTAAATCTGCTTCCTGGACAGCACATTTCTGCCTTTCTTGTACAAGTATTTCAGAAAATGTTAATCTTGAGTCCCACATTAGCTGAATGCTTCCAAATTAAAAAGTTTCCCACAGGAAAAAACCTGGAAGGGGAGCTGGGAGGCTGGAGACTGTCTCCTGGAGCCCCACCTCGCTGGTTCACATGTGTTCAGGTTTTTCCACCCCCTCATCTGAATAAAGCAATAAACAGGCTGGTTCTAATAAATCCAAACTGAAGAGGCTGAAGAGGCAGGACCTTGGAGCCACTCATTCACAGCGCTGCTCCTCTTCGCCTTCAGACTGAATCGGGAGCGAGGCGATGGGAAACCGTGCTTTATTTACAGAGGAACTCTGTGAGTGCCCTTATCATCCAGCTGACAGTCCAAGCTCATTTATCAGAGCTCTGAGGCTGAGCTGGGCGTTCATGCACTTCAACAGCCTTCTGAAAGATGGGACAGGGGACATTCAAACAGTGCTGAGGCTTGCGTCGCTGCTATAACAGAAGGTGGCTTTCCCTTTATCTTCCTGCACGTATCAGTCCTTTACCACACGTCCTGGACCCTGAGAAAATATCTGTGTGTGGTTAAAATATGACACACTCTGGTCACAGAGTTACAGAAAGTGCCCTTCACTGTGAAAGACAAGATGAGCGAGGGAAGAGGCTACATTCGAAGTTCTGTGCTGCGGAAGCATGCAAGGGTCTGGGACCCTGATGCCCTGCCAGAGCACTCTCTGCACCACTAAGTCGTATCTGGTCCACATTTGAAGGTATCCAAGTTGCTGTTGTGAGTCACACCAGTCTATCTGGGTGACTTTTGGGGGATTGCTGATGGAGTCAGCCTCAACCGTGGTGCATCATTCCCAACCTCTGGGAACATTCCTGAACTCCTGATGCATGGTCTTCAAACAACTGCCTCAAAACAGCTTCTCTTCATGCTTGGTACTTTCTCTGGACTCGCCTTCTTCCAGTTCAAATAACATGCTACAGTCCACCACTGCTCATGCCAGGCCTGTGCACACACCATCCACAACCCCATTATCTCTACACTCCGGTTGCAGCCATGCCCTAACATTGCTTCAAGCACCAGCTTAAATGTTATTTCCTGCCCGGCAGGGTGGCCTGTGTGGCCTATGATTGCACTTGGGAGGCGCAGGCAATCAGCCCGTGTCCCTAATCCCCAAAAGAAGAAAAGGAGATAGAGAAGAAGGGAGGAGGAAATGCTACAGGAAGAGGAAGAAGGAAGAAGGGGGAAAGAAAAGGGAAGGGAAGGGTGGGAAGGGACATCCCCACTTTATGCTCCCATAAATCTGACATATTGCATTAACCTTTACTATAATTATTTACCTTCCCTAATAGACAAGAATTATTCTCTGCTGTACTCCATGTGCCAAACACAGTGACCAACATATGGAAGTCATTCAACTGTTTAGCGCTCACATTCTTAACAGATGCCAAAGGGCAAAACACAAGGGTCCACAGAATCTTAACAACTTAAAGACTCTAGACTTCAATTACACTGAAAGTTTGGGAGCCACTGGGTTGAGCTATTTACCTAAAGGATTTTTAAACTAATTAAAATTCTCGATACACAGAATATCGACCCCTTAACCTTCATACACCCAAGCCAATATATTCAAAGCCATCCAACCCCATATGGAGTAGACTTCTTTAGATCACATATTCTTCAAAAATATGAAGTTACCCAGCAGTCGTAGGGAGAGGGGTGCTGCACACAAAACCAACTTTCACACACAGCTGATGCTGGCAGTGCCTGTACGAGAAGCTCACAGGGCATCAGAAGCAGGCACCAGCCGGCACCAGCTCTGCTTCTGGGGTTGGGCCAGGTAGACCTGTAAGCATCTCAAGACACTTTTAAGAGAAAATTTAATTACTGAAATCATCACCTTCGCAGCAGCCATCCCCAAACCTGTCCACACAAAGGATGACTTCCATGGTGTTTACATCAGCTGACACTCATTACTCTGATGGTAATGAGGACAATTATGTGCCAAAGAAAGCTGTGTGATTTTTCACTTCTTTGAATTGTGTCCCTTGTTATTTTAGGAGCGTCTCTATTTTGACCCTGGCCATAACCCAGTGCAGACCATCTAGTTAGAAAACTGGCACCGATCAAAAGCTGCCCAGAGGGACCAAGTGTGATTTCTGTTGTAATCTCAACTCATCTGTTTCAAGAACTTCATCTGCACATTAAAACAACCAAACATCAGAAAAACGGCTCTTTTGGCATCTGCCAGTTCTCTTGGGAACACAGGAACTTAAGAGTGGCTCTTATGCCCTAAAGTGGGTTGGCACACACTTGTCCTCGGGGGAAATCACTATCTGTATCATCTGTGCAGGCTCTACATTGGTGCCATTTTAAAGGGCCATACAAAGTGACGTGGCTTGACTCTGGGCCTAAAGCATGTGCCATCTAGCACTCTAAGGAAGTCTGCAGGCACTTGCTCTGAGGGCAGGACAGCACTGATATCATAAAGACAAAACACTTGCTTACAGTTTGGGTTAACTCTTGTTTTCTACAAATAAGGCCATTTTTGATAGAGATAAGCTCAGTTGGTAGAGCACTTGATTCCCGTGTGTGAAGCCCTGGGTTTAACTCCCAAGGCCATAGCAAAAGGAGGAGAAGGAGAAAAATAGAACAGGGCTGTAGAAACCAGGCCAGTTTTGAAGCAGTTTAATTTCAGAAAGACAGCCCAATGGTCTGAGGAGCACCGCTGTGGGCTGTCACACCCTCTGCATGATAAAACCAAAGATGAAGGCTGGGAGTATACCTTAGGGGTAGAGCACTTGACAAGAGCAAGACTCCAGATTAGATGCCAACACCAAAAATGTAAATACTGAAGAAAATTAAAAAAAATAATTATGGTGTCTAACCCTAATGTGGCATCTCTCTGCCACTACGCCTCTTAAAATAGGACCATGGCCTAATTGGAGAGGGGGGATTGGGTCAATTCTTGTGAGTAAAAACTATCTGAGATTTTACAGTGGCTTGTCGTCTTTCATACTACAGAAACTAACCATCAAACAGGCATGCTAAAAGCACTCCATTTTACCCAAAGCAAAGGTAAAAGCACATGGGAAAACACTTTCAGGGGTGGTGGTAACAAGCATAGCAGACCCCGAAATCTGAAGTGGCCCAGGCTGAATCTGTGCTTCAAGACAGAGCACAAATACAAGCATAGACAAGGCCAATCTACGGCAGAAACAGCAACATGCTACAGCTCAGGTCCCACAGCATCTCGCTGCTTCATGACTAGGCTGAGCCAGGGCAGGGCTACTACAGAGCTACCCATATTCTCTTCAGTGCTCCACTGAAAACACTGTCCGGTAGCAGTGAGGACATGGGCACATGTACAAGTACATGTATGTATATATGCACATACAATCCAAGTCTGCCATACAGATGAATGAGTGTAAATGTACAAAGCTGTGTGTCCAACAATTAGGAGTTTGTCCTCTATCTGAATGAATATTGAAGTGTAATGAGCATAGTTTTGGGGGGGTTGGTTTGTTTTGTTTTGGTTTGGTTTTTGTTTTGTTTTGTTTGTTTGTTTTTGTTTTTCGAGACAAGGTTTCTCTGTAGCTTTGGAGCCTGTCCTGGAACTAGCTCTTGTAGACCAGGTTGGCCTCGAACTTACAAAGATCTGCCTCTGCGTCCCAAGTGCTGGGATTAAAGGCATACGCCACCACCTCCAGGCGAGCACATAGTTTTTAAAATGTCCTATCTAGGGCTTCAAGACAGCCACAGATCTTTCTGGCAAAGCTGCTGCCCACAGCCCTTTTGTCTAGACCAGCCCTGGCTCTGCAGGTAGACATGTAATCCTGAACAAATCTCTTTACTCCCGATCCTCAATCTTCCTGGATGTTAAAATAAGATGCTTGGTTCTGGACAGAGGGCTCAAAGTGACAAGCACTGGCTGCTCTTGCAGAGGACCAGAATACAGTTCCCAGAACCCACAGGGCAGCTCACTACTGTCTGTAACTCTGGCTCCAGGAGACCTGATGCCCTCTCCTGGCCTTCTAGGAGCCCCGAGCATGCAGGTGGGGCACACACGGGGGCAAACACCCCGACAATAAACCTGATGCCCTCTCCGGCCTTCCAGGAGGCCTGAGCACACATGTGGGGCACACGCACGGGCAAACACCCCGACAATAACAGAAATAAGCAGATCTGACTCTGAAATTCCACAGTCCCCTCAGTCATGTCCACACCGTGGAGCGACAGGACAGCTACAAATGGTCTCCACGTTGCTTGGACTCACCAAACTTTAAAACGTTAAACCGTACTAGAGTTAACATTCTTACTCTCTTAAAGTGCTCCACAAAACCTCTCATTTTTGTTTGTTTTTAAGTTCTGTCTCTCATGATAAGACATGTCTACCCACATCGGTTCTTAAAGGGTTGTTACCCTGAAGAAAAAGAACAGGCTGGACATCCAGTTTGCCGAATGGGGACAAGAGAAATAGCCCAACCCTGTCTATATCCTAGTCAGTGATGCAAAACAGAGTGATTCACTCTACTGTAGTCTGCCTCAGCTTTTCACAGATAAAACACAGTGCGTGGGGAGGCAGGTGCATCCTAAGGTCCCTTTAACCTCCTCCCAAGTGTGATGACCTCAGTACAGACATCTTAACTCCTGCAGCACTTCTACCCAGGGATGCTGCTGGTTGTGTCAGTGTTGGGGGTAGTGATAAGTGGGGGTACTTCTTGGCTGCTGCCCCCCTATAACCAGGCTACTACAGTACTCCAAGTCCTACTCCTTGAGCAAGATCATGCCCATGGCCCTGTTTTTCTCATACCCCTCCAGGTGCCCAACTATCTTGGCAATGGGCCCAGCATGCTTGTGTAAATGAATTGTTGCTCAGGTCTCACTTGGAGCTAAGCCCTCACAGGAGGGCATAAGGAGGCCAAAAATCAAGCAAAAGAGAACTAACAAACAACATATTCAAACACTAAGGGCACTAAGAAGAAATCCAGAGCCCAAAGGACCTCTGTCCCTTTCTAGGCGTCAGCATCTTCCCCAAGCCAGGCCAGCACAGCAGCCTGCTTTCTTCAGCACAGATGATGGCAGATACTTCAGGCCTTACAGGTATATTACACAGGTCATTGAAATGACTGATGTTTATGAAAGACAGTGGTAGGGGAAGAGAATACTGCATTTAACCTCATGGGGAATCTACCATTAGGTAAATCTATGTAGGGACCTTTCTCCAGAACTCCTTTTCAGGCACCCTTGTGACCCAGTATAAAGGCCTCTCCTGCTCACTCCCCCAGTTCATGACACTGTCACTAATTCCTATAAAATTGAGAAGGAGGCAGGTGTGGTGGCGCACACCTTTAATCCCAGGGAGGCAGAAGCAGGTGGCTCTCTGTGCGTGCCAGGACAGCCAGGACTATGTAGAGAGACCCTGTCTCATAAACAAAACAACAACAATTGAAATGGTGTATGCAAATCCCATCACTGAGCTGTGCCGTGGAGACATCCATGAGCTCTGGCAGCAGGGACAGCCTTTGCCTGGAAGGAAATGAGTCACCTTCTCATTAGTAACCAAGTGCTGTCTGTTCCTAAAGAGTGACCCAGGCCTTCACAGACATGAGTTTCAGCAATATGAGACTGAGAGTCAGACACCAGAAATATTATATACAAATAGGACTATGGCAGAAAATAAAGTCAAGGAGGCTCCTTGGGTACTACTCAGAATGACTAAGGTTTCTAAAGGGCAAGCTGCCCAGTGAAGAAATTCCTCAAGGAGAGGAGCCTGACTTACACAAGCACCTGGGTTTCAAAATCTTAAAGGGCCAGGAGAGTACATGACTAAAGCATTGCCAAGGTCTAGGCAAGAAAATCATAACCACCATCAAATGTTTTCCACACAGAGCAGGCATCTTGGTTTATTCTGGATAATTGAGGGTTTGGATATGTACTATATAATTAGAGGAAACAAGCAGTAAAGAACATGAGCTAATTTGGGGTAACCAAAGGCTTGGCTAACAGATACTCGCTTACTCGGATCCCTAAAGTGAGTCGAACCTGGCCAGTGGGATGCTGGACAGGAGAGATACAACCATGAGATACCTGAATTCTCAGCTGAAAGTCTGTACTGCGCAGCTGTGGAAACCGCCCATGGCCACTGTCTCTGTTTTTGTACCGTTCCCTTATCCAAACCCATTCTTTTCTTGGCTTGTGAGGTTCTTGGACTCTGAGTTTCTTGCATAATGTGGCCACAAGCCTACCTGGCTACTCTGTCTGGCTACACGATGAGTCAACACATAGCCAGAAAGTCTAAGGGAAGAAAGGTGTCAGCTGCCCTCTCTTCCCATGCCTGGACCCTTCCCCCAGCTTCTCAAGTTAGGCATTCCATCCCCACACATTCGAGATAACATGTGCTAATGGAGTGTTTGTCCAAACCACTTAGCTGTCATGAAAAACCAGACTGATCCACACACTGGTTTTGTAAAATGCTACATGAACTACAATTCAGACAGGAAAAAAAAAAAAAGCAACCAAGATGGAGACAAATTTGGGGCTTTCTGGTCTATTCAAAATACCCAACAGTGAAAGCCTAAGCTGCCTCTGGCTTCCTCATCCACAACGTGTACACCTAGGGCATGGCTGGCGGCAGTCCCCTGAATCATTGCCATCCTATTGGGGAGACAGAGATGTTGAGAAGTTTGGAGAGTCAGGCAGAGCAACCACCTCTGTGGAACAGGAGATGGAAATTAAGGGCTTCGTGTACCGCTTAGATCCCAAGCCAGACTATGTTCTCATGAACTTTCTCTTCATACAGGAGGGGAATGAGATGGAAGGTTGTGATTCTGTTTTCACTGAGCATCGCCACCATCACCACTGTCCTTGCCTCCTCTCCTCCTTCCTAAAGACCTTTGTAAAGACCGTGGGGACAGTTTCTGAGAGGAACATACTAAACAGAAGTACTGAACAGAAAGGGAAGCCTGATTTCCCATCTGAGGAACTTAGACCCAGATGACTGCGTCTTCAGGAAGGTCACTAACAGCAAATAAATAAGATCTAGAAAATGTAGGGAAATCAAACAGAAATTTTAATTTCCCTTGCATTGAGATGGATGTGAAACAGAACTCAAATTACACAAATATGGAAAAAGCAGTCTCCTAATACATATGCATGCGCACACACTCATACATGGATATGCACACATGTGACAAGGGGGGTCGAGACTCCAGCTTCATTCCTGGGAATTCTAACTCCTGAGCACTGAGGAGAAGGTTCTATCATGCCCACATATTTATGCTATTTTATCAAAGCTTGGAAATCACTACATAATTCTATTTTCACTGAATTTTGATTAAGGGCAGATATAGGTAAAACTAAAATGTAGAATTTTAATTAAGCTTCTCTAGAAAGAGAAATATTTCTCCTTCTGCTTCCAGGGGAAGGGAAGTGGGGGATGAAGAATTCCTACACGAACTGATGGTGCTGACAAGCTATGACTGAACAATAAGCAGCTTCTCACGGGATTAGGGTTAACCTGGAGACTGTGTTCAAAGAAGCTGAGCTAAACTCCAATCTATTAATGCCAGCTTTGTGAGCCAAAATTAATTGATTTAATTTATTGGCAGCTATCCAAGACAGGCAGAAGGATTCAGGCTGAGCCTACAAATGGCCTTCTACTTCACCAAACAACGAGACACTTATGGCTCCAGCTTAAAGCATAAAGAGGACTTGGAAAGAGCACGGGGAGCCTGCTACCATGCACTGATGAGAAACCGGTGCTCAAGACTCTACACACACACACACACACACACACACATTAAAGATGTCTAAGATGTCTAAAAGAGTGTAAGGAAGACTCAGTCCATAATGGCACTGTTAGACACATGGACGTGGGTAAGTCACTACACAAACACAGAGACTTTGTGCTGGTGGCAACATCTCAGAAGCCACTGGATTTGACCCATCTCAATACCACAGCTGCAGAAGATCAGGAAGTAGAGAGGTTTCAGGTTTTTAATCTAATTTTCTCTACTGAAAAACATATCCACAAACACAATTTTCCAGCCCCCATCTCTTCATCTACATAATGGCAGAAAGGCTATGGCAAGGCTGACCTATGTAACCTCAGGTAGCTAGAAGCCACTGGCATATGGGTGAGATGCCCAGGCCTAGCTAATACCACTGTTTCTACTCTCAAAACAGAAACTAAGAGGCCAGCAAGAAGGCACAGAAGATAAAGTTGCTTGCAGACGAGCCCAACAACCTGAGTTTAAGTCCTGGAATACACATGATTGAGGAGAACTGACTCCAGCTGACCTCTGACATGCATGCCATGGCGCACACGTGCCCACACACAAAAATAAATATATAAATTTTAAGTAATAGAAGTAGAGATTTTTAATAATATTCTAGTAGTCCTATATCCTCCAATGTTTTGCACTTCCTTTTGGGGATGTCATGCTTGATCTTTCACTTTAATATGCAATTTGTTCCCATTTTATTGATAGGTAAGCTGAGACACAAAACAACAGCACATTTTCCAAGTGCTCATCTAGTGTCACTATTTCAAAAAAGTTTTAAGATTCTGGGGAAATTATTTAAACTCTCTGAGTGTCCATACTGATTGATAAAGCAAGGACTCCATATCATGCATTTCAGTAAGGTCAGAACCTTGTCTAGAACAAGAGTCAGCTACCACGGCAGTCAGTACACTGCCAAAGATCTGATCACTAGCAGGAAGGAGGCTCAAACTTGAGTCTATCTGACATAGAAATCTATGTTTACAGCATGTTACCAGGGAGAACTCTTCCAAGACTTAATCTACTCACAAGTGCCAGGCTGAACCACACTGAGGCCTGGGGCAAATGTAGTAATCAGTATCACTAATCTCTTTACTTAGAATTTTGAGATTTTTCACCTTTTCTCATTAATTTTGAAACTCTAAAACATGGCATCAGGGTCTCACTGATTTTGATGACTGGGTTTCCAGGCAGTGCTCTAGATTCCATACCCGAGGCCGTGCCTCCCTCGTCTCACCCCAGCCCCCGCTCTGCTGCTCACTGCTGAGCCCTGACCAGAGCCCACTGCGATCAGTTATTCCCCTGACTTACTGGGCCTTGCTGGGCCCACTCTGAACCGCTTTAAGCCATCCAGCCCAGTGAACTCATAACAGCTGGAGGACCCTCCAAAGAAGTATGAAGCAATGCATCAGTTAATTACAACTACTACAGAAGACTTGGGGTGTTGTGTGGTACCACCAATGGTACCCACAGGCAGACTACAATGTTATTCTCTACCTGTATGGGTGTTTTGCCTCTATGTATGTCTGTGCACCACTTGCATGCCTGGTGGCCTCAGAGGCCAAAGAAGGGTGGTTGTGAGCCACCATGTGGGTGCTGGGAACCAAACCTGGCTGCTCTTCAAGAGAAGTGGTGCTCCTAACCACTGAGCCATCTCTCCAGCCCACAATAAGTAACTCTTGAGTTAATTATTCTTAAATACCACACTAAGACAAAGAGAAAAGAAAAAAATTACTCCCCTGTGAAAGGATTTTAATAAACCGAGGATACCACACTTCATTTAATGTTTAAAAGATGCTAAAGAGATTGTAGGGAAAAAATGGAAAGACTTTAGAAGTATAGCTGGCTCTGCTATCACCTTCCAGAGAATATATACATACACGATGCTCTGCTAACTAGGGCAACCAACGTGAAGGAACCAGGCTGGCAGGGCCCGCTTGGCAGGAAAGCAAGCTATTATCTAAGGGACAGTCCTGTTCCCCGACTCTCATCTTCGGTCCCCTTCACAGCAGTGAATCACTAACGAAGGTGATGAAAGGGACTAATGCTGAGTCAGCTATGACTTCAGAACACACCCTTTGGAAACCACCACCACGGCACAGGCACAAGCACTGGGGATCCAGCCTCCATCATGTGCTGAGTTCTGAGGGAGTCCAGTGCCTCTGATCTCCACTGTGATACCTAAATTTGTTAAGAGGACAATGAAGGCAACCGGCCCAGTTTTCTTGGATGGATTTCAGATGCCTGGACCACCAACATCATTCTAATCCTGGCAAAGAAAATACTTAGTTGCTAGTGTTTATTAAAGCTAGCAGACAAGGTTTGGATAAAATGTGACACAAGCTTGTATTTTATAACATTTTGCATCCATCACAATGCACTTTAAAACGTAATTTTTAAATACAAACTGGAGGTTCCCAGGAGAAAGCACAGGAACCTCTACAACTGTGTGGCTTTATAACTAGCATTCCCTTCTTTTTCCACACTGCGCTAGGCACCTCCTCCAAGATAGGGGATAATGAAGAACCCTTTACGATTCCAATTTGCATTCTTAAAAATAATGGCAATAATGGAATCAGAGGAACTATCTGTTCGTAACAATTATAAACTCAAGATGAAAGAGAAAAGGCACCAGCAGAAACTACAAGGGAAGTAGGACTTGAGAGGGGAAGGAAGCAAACAGCGGGAAACCCACATTTAACTCTGCAAGCTGCTCTCCAGCTCAGGTAGCGCTACAAAAAAAGCAAGCAGGTGGTGGATGTCCTTCTAGTGGAGAACGAAGCGAGGGCATCAGGACCTATAAAGGTCAATGGAATTTGAAAGGCAAAATTCTGGAAAAGATGGACTCCTGGGAAGAGGAACTCAAAGTATGAACACAGCTGTGCAATCCTCAATGATTTCTGATTGTGCAGATTTAAAACAAGGACTGCACTTTGTTTCCTGGCCACCCAGACCCGAATAATCACACAAAACTATATTAATTACAACACTGTTTGGTCAATAGCTTAGGCGTATTCCTAGCTAGCTCT
>LOEQ01003195.1:119615-144349 GCA_001685075.1 Bramus lutescens | reverse complement strand
AAAAGCAGGCCCGCTCCCCTTATTACTACACATATACATAAAAAATAAGTAAATTTAAAAACTGTAATGTTAAGGGGCTGGAGAGATGGCTCAATGGTTAAGAGAACTGGCTGTTCTTCCAACAGACACAGGTTCAATTCCCAGCACCCATATGGCTGCTCACAACCATCTGTAACTCCAGTCCTAGAAGGTCTTTTGGGCTCTGTGGGCACCACACTGCACATACATGGCTCATAGATATGCACGAAGGCAAAAACATCAATACATATAGAGTTTATTTAATGAAAAAAAGATGTTTAGAAACATATCATTTCCCTGAGGTCTTACTGGCATGTTTTTAAAGATTTTTCACTCCTGTGTATATGTGTTTGAGTGTAGGTTTGTAGGCAAGAAAAGGGCATCAGATCCCCTGGATCTGGAGTTACAGGTGGTTTGTGAGAGTCAGATGTGAGACCTGAAACTGTGCTCTCTATTAAGAGTAGTGCATGCTCATAGCCACTGAACCATCTCTCCTGCCCATCGCTACGACGTTTTTAAGGATGTCAGACACCATGCAGCAACCCAGGACTTTGAATTGGTAGATTAATTAAAATAAAGTTTTAGACTACAGTACCTTTGTTAAAAAATAATAGATGTGTATGTATGTGTACACTAAATACTATACCAAATTCAAGAAATCCAATGACAAAAAAATCTGAGGAAGAGCAAAACTAAGTTTTGAAAAATATCAGAGCAGGGGAAGGCTACAATGAATAAGAAGAGCAAACAGGCATCGCCTTATGCATCCAAGCCCATGTGGAACAACAGCTGTCTTTACTCAGCTGGAGGAAAACCACAGGACTGGGAATACCTCACTCCGTGTACTGTGTCCTAGGCTAGCCGGACACTGCTGACTCACCCTCGGCAGGACACTTGGCTCAACTCGTTTTTCCAGTGAGAGTAATGAGCTGAACAGCTCAAGCCCCGAAATGACTGGCAGATCCACAGCTGCAGAAACGTCTAGAAATGTCTACACATACAGCACCCATGTCCATTAGTCTGTCTGCTAGGCTGCAGCTAGCCAGCTCTGTTCTGCTTTTTACATCTCAGATGGTATCCAGTATTATTACTGGTTTACCACAAAATGGAAATTCTTCTACTAGCCAAAGCAATCTTTTGCTGCATCTGCTCAGTGCCCCACTGCCTCAGCTAATCTGCACAGGGCTGAGGTTCCAAACTCTGAAATGCAATTAGATATCTATTATTCTCATGTTTGGCTATATGTCCTGCTCAGCTTGGCTCTGCAAAATGGTCCACAAAAAAAAAAAAATCCACGACCCTTACTGAATGCTAGTCACCTTCAGTGGGACCCCCCACACACATATGATACATCACCCTACTCTGTCACTTCAAGCTTACTCTCAAGTAGGCTGATTTTTTTTTAAAGTAAATAAACATTTACCAAGCCCTAAGTCTGGATTCTGAACCAGGCTAGTCATCATAATGATGAGAAAGGAAGACTTAATCACATCAAATACCAGCCAGACTGGTCAAAGGCGGGTTGTTAGTTCTCCTTTTTCAAAATGAAAACCAGTATTCTCTCAATGACAGATTCAGCTTAATTCACAAACACATTCCATCTCATCTTTTCCACCCCAGAAGCACAGTCTTTTAATTTGAACACGAATTCACAAAAGCTACTTTGCAGAGGGGCATTAGAAATACTGGAGTAAAAGATAATCTATTTAATGAAAGAGCCAATAGCTTTGGCATTAAACTCTTCCATTTACATTCTGGATCAGTGGTCTGCAAAATGAGGTCTGTGTATCCTAGAAGCGGAGGAGGTGCAAGACCCTCCACTGGGATGCTGGAGGGAACTTTAGAACCATCGGAAAACACATGATTAGCTTTACTAAGAGTGTACACACACAGGAGTGTGGGCAGGCTACTGGCTGTACATTTATATCATTTATAAATATTTACTTAAGAAAAGCCTATGGTCAAAACAGCATTTTTCTTGGGGCATAGTATTTAAAAGTCTGAAGGTGCTTGCTTGTTTTATCTCCACATTCCACACAGTAGGAAATGTATGCCCTTCAAGAGGACACACTGGGCTCACCTTCCCAGCACCTCATTTCCACAGACACGGGTTGGGGGATAGAGGCACCTGCAAGACAGTCAGGCTTCCCTATGATCAGGTGCTCGGTTAAAATGAGTCTGGGCAGAAATGTTAAGGGGTGATGACTTTGGTTCCATGCTTGGCTCTGTTGCCAACTACCACTTTTCTCTTAGTTTTCTTATTACTCTGGTATCATGTTCCTGTTTCACATCACAGCACATTACTCTGACCAGTGTCCTAGCTATACCTCAGCACCCGTTACAGCTGCCTGCCACCCTCCCTGATGAGGCCATGACTTCATCTCTCGGCGTTTGGAGACTGTAAGACACTAATGAGCACTTGCCAGAAGGGTCTGTAAGCACCCAAGTAACTTCGGAGGTCCTCTTCAGGACACTTCTAGACAGACTGTGAGTGCTTCTGATGACCATGTGGCAGGCTGTATGGAGAATCAATACAGCCGTCACCAGCTCCAGCCAACACACCACAGCCCTGGTCCTGACCAACATCAGCAACAACTTCAGAGGGAGGGTAACCCAAATTACCTGCTACCAAAGGGATATATAATGCAGCAAAAGAAAAATGAGGCTGAACACATGCCAGGGAAGCCAGGTTATAAGGAAAATGGCTCTGAACTCAGCAGAGACCAAAGAAGGAACCGAAGACAATGTACAGAAATGTGAACTTGCTGGTCGGTTGGTCACCGTTCTCACTCAAAACAGCTATGGCCACTCTGCCAAAATAATTAGCAGTTACATGAGTTAACATAGAAACACTTTGCACAACCTGCGCCATTCATTAATACTATCACATTCATTCCAACACACATGACAGAATTCCTGGAGAGATGTTCTGTCTTTATCTGCAACAGTGGGGCTCCATGGCCGGATTTTCACCTGCTCAGAGTGGGCTGAGGTTCAAGTTCCCTTTTCAGTCTCTGTCAACATCTCTAAAGTTTCCACGACATACTTCCCAGCATGTGGCAGGTAAGACTCAATGCCCAGGCATTCCGGGCACTGCTAAGGGAGCAGCTTGGTGAAGGAAATGGGGGCTGGGTGTTGTGCGGCCACTATTCTCAGGCTCTTGAAGAGCTAGCTTTTCTAAGGCCAAGATTCCAGTCTGTTTAAAGGAATCCTCATAGCCTGTGAGCCCACACCTAAGGAAGGTGGAGCTTCCTTACTTGCATGCATTTTATTGTCACCAAGGGAAGAAACACACTTTACTTTGGAACTCAACCACCACATATATGAGTACATGCCCCAAACAACACCGATCCTAAATGGGATGCTTTTTACTTTTTCCATTCTTTCCATATGATGTGTTGTCAGATGCCTATCAAACTGGATCCACACAACCCACAGGTTAAAACCACCGGTCTGAAGCTGAGAGTAGAGAGTGTGACGCCGCAGCCAAGAGTAGCAGGGCCAATAACTAGCCACATGGACTTGGATAAATTCTCCACTTTTTTCCTTTTTTTTAATATTTAGTGTATGGGTGTTTGCCTACATGCACACCTTTGTACCACAAGCATGCAATGCCCACGGCATCCAGAAGAGGGCGTTGGATCCCTTTGAACTGGAGTTACAGTCAGTTGTGAACTGTTACAAGGGTGCTGGGAATCGAACTTGGGTCCTCTGGAAGAGCAGCCAGTGCTCTTAACTGCTGAATATCTCTCCAGCTCCAAGTTACCAACCGTCTCAAAGTTCATCATCTTTTAAATTCTGTGGTTTTTCAAAGGAGTAGATGCATCGGCCAGTACTGTGTCTAGCAGAAAGCACACAATCAATGAAGCTGTGCTGACAAGTAGTAAGGCCTTACTAGCCACATGGAGAAAAGAGCTGTACACATCACTAACCAGCAGGGACAAGTCAACGCTGGCCTATGCTCACAGCAGCCCCAGACCTGAATGAAGGAGGTGTCTAACATTCTCCTCAAAACTCCACAGCAATTCTACCAGTGCCCAGCACCTGGTGGCACTTGAATATTTGTTGAATGAATACATGCATGCATGAAATGGATGCTTATGAAGAGGCATAAGCCACTCCTCCCATTATTCAACAGAGGAAGAAACTCCTCGATAAAACAGCAAATACATTTGTTAAGCCAGATTTTTACCTAGCACATGCCCTGGGCTCATATTGTCCTTACCTGGATTTCTAGAAACTATACTCAGGGGGCTTCCTCAAATTCTACAGTTCTCAAACACCAAATGAGTCCACAGCCACTGTCTGTGTGACACTTAGTCCCAGCTATGATGGCACTGCTCCCCCAGACTCACCATATGTGTGACCATTTGTCAAACAATCAGGCCTCACCTGTGTTGTGCAAAGACACATGTTCCAAAAACAAGGCACCCACACGTTAAAACCCCAAACCTACAGCTGGCGATGCGTGAACAATCAGAGGACACATTACCACATCAAACCTCCCCTCACAGAAAGCCATGGAGAAGCTCAAGAGTTTCTATGAAAGCCCAGATTTCCACCTCAGTCAGAGGCCCAGCAGCACCGGCAGACTCCAGTAAGAGCCATGACTCCCAGGCAATGGCGGTGTTTGTAGAAAGACAGACTGCAGTCTTTCCACGGTGGAAAGGGTCTAAAGACCTTCCTAAAGTTGATGGGACCTTTTTAAAAACAAGAAGATTCCACACTTCTGCCAATAAAGTAACCATCCAGTTTTACACAGAGGGACAAGCGGAGGAACAGGCTTTGCTGTCCCAAACTCACCCAGGCACCCGTAGAGCAAGTTGGTCTGAGATCTCACAGGTCCCTGCCTCAGCATCTATAAATGTGTGGCCTGGTCTCCATAGAAGGCATGGATGCCCCTCTCTAAGTCGTGACAAACTAGTACAGGTCATGCTCTTAACATGCAATGTATCCCTGTGACCTCTCCCTCCCTCCTACTCACGGTGACCCAAATGCACTGCATTAGAAAGTGCCCACAGGTGACTCAGCAGCGGCTGTGACAAAACCATAAACTAGAAAGAGTGCTGAATATCGTCACACAGACAAAGCAGCATGGTGTCACAGAAGGCTCGAAGACAGCAAAGAGATTCATTTTCAGAAAGTGGCCTACAATACACTGGCCCATCCTGCTGGGTTAGGAAGGCACAGCGTTTGAAAATAAAATAAGTCAATGAAAAACAAGAAACAAAATGAATTCTTTCAAAACCTCTCAAAAGAAAGTGTTTAAACAGAAATTTGGGAAGAAGGGGGTGGGAAAGGCTGTTTTCAGCAGGGCTGCCTTAGCCTTTGATAGGGCAACTGTCTCTTCATGTGGCCCTGAAGTAATAGCTGAGCTATTATCACTGTTGATAATGACCAGCAGATTCGGATGAGACTATTGCACATCGCCTGTTCTCAGACTCTGGGCTTGTGTAATTGGGTGTGTCAATCTATGTCAATCCACAGATGGTTATTAAGCTCGTTACAACTTCCCTAAATCTATCTTTCATGAGGCCTGAGCAGTACTCTGGACGGCTATTCTCTGCCAACTGAGAAGAGGCACAGAGATAAACATCTTTTCTGAAAAAATAAAAAAAAGTTCCAAAGTCTATTGTTCCTCCCTACACACACACACACACACACACACACACACACACACGCACATGCACACACACATACCTATCTTCCTATTAGGCATGACTAATTTCTAATTCAGATATCCAAATTCTCAAATTTACAACTTCACCCCTGTGTAGAATATAACAAATTTATCTACTAATTTATCTCCCCCACTTCTTCCTTTGAGTCCTGTTACCTAGCCTAGGTGGGCCTTGAACTTACAATACTCCCACCTTGACTTCCTGAGTACCAGGACTATGCATGACCACATCTGGGTTTCCCAGGTTCCTACACAAAGGTTATACAAATGTTGGAGGGTCTTCTTGGCCACAGGAGCAATCCTGCTATCAGAGTTCTAGAGATTACAGCAACAGAGACTCAGCTGTCACCTTCTTCCTGGAGAGCAGAGGGCTACACCATCCTGGTGCATCTGGGTGACAGCAGCCGTCACAGAGGAGCTCCACTGACCGGCAAGAGTCCAACGATGGTCCTTTGGTGTTCTGTGAGTGTCACACTTTAACTAGCCCCTTACACATGTGACAACTGGGGCACTTTAAGAGGGTTTCCTTGATAAAAGGTGCACGCACTATGGATGTAGACAAGGGCTGTCATACTACCATTACCTCAAGACCGAACTGGACACACTGCACAAGTGTGGGTGTTCCTCTCTCCTGAATATCCAGCAGCTAACATTTTAGCCACCGTGCATTTTCTCCCATGAATTCCAGCACTTAGCACTCCCACAGAGCTTAGGGTCACACTTCCTTGTGGGTGTGCATGTAAAACTACCACTAACAAAACATGTTCTGTTTCCTCGTTTTGATGAAAAGAAGAAACTTGAAGTGCGCTTGCATAAGTGACAGTGCAATACGGACACACCCATACACATATGCAACACGTATTCTATTTAGATGTACTGCTACAATGATTAAGAAAAGAAATGCCGCCAGCCAGAGCTTAAAATTGCATTCAGGAGTGGCTCCCTGTGGTGTATTCTTGACAAACCTTAGGCAATTTTTATGGGGGGAGGGGTGGAGTGTGTACGCGCACATGCATGATGCATGTGCAATAGCATACATGTGGAAGTCAGAGGGCAACTTTCAGAAATTGATTCATCTACCGTGTGGCTTCCAGAAATTAAATAAACTCAGGCTGCTAGGGTTAGCAGCAAGCACCTTTATCTACTGAGCCAGCTCAGGGGTCTTTGGATTGGGTTTTTGAGACAGGGTCTCCCCATAGCCCAGGCTGACTTGGAACTCACTATGTAGTCCAGGCTGGCCTTGAACTAGCTGAGATCATCCTGCCTCAGCCTACTGAGTGCTGGGACTGCTGGGGGAAGCAACCCTGCCCAGTTTAACCTCGAGGGAGCTTTAAGAACAGTCGCTCTGGCCCACATGGAAAGAAACAAAGTCTGACATATGAAGACTGGATGATAAACAAGGAAAGAGGATGAGGAGAACAAACAAAATGAAAGCAAGTGAGTGGGCATGCGACCCCATGTGGGCTCCAGCTGTGTCAGCAACACTTCCTGCCAGCTTTGCTTTGTGGCCACACCCCTGTTAGGTAGGACAGGGACAAGTGGCTAGTGCAACTCCTGGACAGTGCAGCTTTGGGGAAGGCTAGGCACAGTCTGGGGGAAGAATCATTGCATTCTAATCAACAGAGTCGATCAAACACAAGGAAAGCCTTCCATAGCATGGGGAACAGAATCCAGATTGAGGGGTTCTACGGAGGAAGCATGCAGCATAAGGAAATAAGCTATCATACATGTAAGAACCTGGGCTCCAGGCCTGGCTCTGTCAGATACTAACCATGTGACTTCAAAGAATTCCCTGAAGATACTTGAGATTCACTATTCTCATCTATAAAACTGGCATAATTAGCCTTCTTCCCTTGTCAGGGTTGATTTGAAGCTCAAATAAGATAGGAGTTGAGTATAAACTGTGAAACATTAATGTAATCATTTCATAAGAATAAAATTCCCAGTCTGAAGTTCTACACAGCAAAAAACAGCCCTCACTCAGCTAAGGGCAGAAATGATGACTAGCAGTGCCGTTTGAATCAGGAAAGCCCCTTCCCCAGTCACATGGCACAGAGAGTGGACAGCGCTGGGCGATGAAACATCAGCCGCTTCTGAAAGCGGCCTCCCCACTGTCCCCTGCTGTCTCAGCCACACTGGGAATCAGACCAAGGAGCAGGCACCAAGCCACCCAGCCTTCTCTGGAGCAAACTTCAGTGGAGGTGTCTTCACACACCGACAGCTTCCTAGCAGCTCAAACCTGATCTCCATGGACCTGGGGGTTAAAGACAGAAGCAATCCCACCAAGGTAGCTTCGCACTGACCGAGTTCTTCAGCTTGGCTTTTCCTGAACAGTGTGTTTCTATGAATTAACTCTTCAGAGGAGAGAGGTGCAAGAGGCTGCAAGCTACAAAGAAAGCAACTGGAAAGGAGCGTTAAGCCACACTGAACTAACCTACAAGCGAGAGGACCAAACGGCAAGGCTTCTATAGTCTTGCCTGGATGGTGGAGCAAAGCTTCCCTGGAGTCCAGGGAGGAAGTTCCCACTGTGGAATTGCCATGAGAGTACCGCCTTGGAAAGTTCAGGGACCCCGCAAATGAGTGCCTACTTTGTGCCCAGAGCCAGGCAGGCATAATTGAATGTTGTTTCTAGTCTTTAAAAGCACGCTGCAGGTTAGTTATTAATATTATTCCCATTACACAGATGAGAGAACTGAGGTCTGAAGATTTTAAGGGCTTGTCTGATGTTCTCAGCTGATAAAAACCAAGGACAAGTCTGTCTAGCTACAAAGACAGCCCATGTGCCCCAGGAAGGGTATCTGCAGTCACGCTGATGGGTGCTTAGACATAATCAGCATTGCCTGCCATCTGCCTTTCATTAAGCGACTCTCAACCATTTTCCCCCTTAGTGTTCAACCAGTGGTAAACAACCCTTGCAAGAAAGATAGGTATATTTGAGAAGATTCCCATGTTTGCGTGCCCAGGACAGCAGAACAGAAAAGATACATACTCTGGATTCCTTCTGGTGGCAAACATCCTTCTCATACACAGTAGTGCAGAGGAGCACCAGTTTCCAGGGTCAGAGGAGCCGGTCAGAAGGGAAAGTTCTTAGGCAGGTTGGAACTGGGTAGTTTAGTATCTGGTTAGGCAGACTGGAACTGGGTAGTTTAGTACCTGGTTAGGCAGGTTAGAACTGGATAGTTTAGTATCTCATCAGGCAGGTTAGAATTGGCAAGTTCAGTACTGGCTAGGTGGGTTAGAACTGGGTAGTTTAGTACCTGGTTAGGCAGGTTAGAACTAGATAGTTTAGTATCTCATCAGGCAGGTTAGAATTGGCAAGTTCAGTACTGGCTAGGTGGGTTAGAACTTGGTAGTTTAGTATCTGGTTAGGCAGGTTAGAACTGGGAAGTTCAGTACTGGTTAGGCAGGTTAGAACTGGGTAGTTTAGTATCTGGTCAGGCGAGTTAGAACTAGGTAGTTTAGTATGTGATCAGGCGGGTTAGAACTGAGAAGTTCAGTACTGGTTAGGCGGGTTAGAACTGGGTAGTTTTAATAGCAGGCTGTGTCCATTGTTGAGAGACTGAAGCATTCCAATCATTTTATCCTGTGTCTCATGTTTCTTTTTGAAGGACATAACTGCACAGTCCAGAGAACGCTATTTAGAACCAAAGAGCCTGCCAGAAAACATTCTGAGCACAAACAGGACTCTAGGTTACCATTTTCAATGTTTCTCAACTTGTTATTACAAAAAAAAAAAACAAAAAACAAGCTATACATACTCATTCCTGATCTCTGATCTCAATCTACTGAAGATTTCTTTGGAAGGGGTCCAGAAACAACATGGAAAAGACAACTAAATAATTTGTTTGCATTTTTGTTTATCTATATAAACACATCCTAGTTAGAAAAAGGTTTAGATGGAACTAGAATTCTTCCAAATGAAAGTGGATAGTTTTCATAATTTCCATAATATTATACAGATATCCATTCAGAGTTAGGATACTGCGAATAAGGAAAAAGCGTCAACTCAGTACACTATGTCATTAGTGGGAATACAGGATCCCACCTGACTGCCCTGGAGGTGGGAGTCAGCTCTGGAGTCAGGCCAACGGGCTCAGTTGCTGCTCTGACCCACAGGTGAGGAGGGCCACATGCACCGCCATTCCCTGGCCTTTCTGTGACAGGAAATCATGTTTACTCTCAGGACTGAAAGAAATGAGTATAGTCTTCCTAAGCATCTGTCACCTCATAAACCCTCAGTACATGGAGGCTCCTGCAAGTCACACAAGGTCCGTGAGGACGGAGGTTTCTGTCTGTCTGGTTTTCTTTAGTAACAAGAAGACAAGCGTTGGAGCAGCTTTCACACAGGCACTGTAGTTTCTCCAGACTGGATTCACATGTGCCTATCTCCATCCAAATGCCCCCTCTTATGTTTGTATGTACCTATGATAGATCCAAAGGCCCTTCCCTTACTACAGTCCTTCTTAATAAGTAGCTTCAACTGTTTCTTCAGAAAGAGCCAAATTATAGGAAACCTATTTTAAGTGTTTTAAGATATCTGAGTTAACAAGAACACACTTAGCATTTTCTGTCAGCTGTGTGCTTACCAGTAATTATAAATACCTCAGACTACAAAAGGAAACCTTTACAGTACTCCCACAATGGAAAAAGAAAACTCTTAAAAATAATTATAGAGGGGGCAGAGGGGAGTGGTAACTAGAGGTGGCTTACAAATCTGCCAAGTAGAATTTGGAATTTTCTCTTAAAACAAAACAAAACAAAACAAAAAACCTGACAACCATTTGTCCAAGGCTGCCAAGACTTGAGACAAACAAGCTGTCATGGGAAACAAACGTTAAGTACATCTGAGGCAGCAGCTCCCCAGTCCTAGCTGACCCAACTCCGAACCACCAGTGACACCAGGGCCCACTGGGTTATCCTCACCATGACAAAGTCCAAAGGGACAAGCAGGGGTCCTGGGGATGTGTATTCTCCATCCATTTGAAGCAGCTTCAAAATGGCTACACCTCTGCCCTCCTCACACCCATCGTATTCCTTCACTGCTGCTGGCTCTGAAATTAACCTTCAGAACACACTGACACACCTGTGAGGAGCAGTGAGCCAGAGCATGAGTTCTGGGGCTGACCCTGGCCTGCTCCCATCCCATGGGCAGCCACTCTACTTCTATAGGCTTTAGTAGTTTCTCCATCTTTAAACTAGGAGTGGAGTAGGTAGGTAGGTGGCCCCTAGCCTGAAATACCAAAGTCTCTAGCAGCCTCTGAGGCTGCAATGAGAGATGTGGGGTATTTGTATTATTCTGTAATGTCTAACAGAGATAATGGATTGAGCATCCTGGCCTTAGTGATGTTCCTCACAGGAACATCTGTCCTATCAAAGGAATTCTAGAGTAAGCTCGAACCTTGGAGCTGGAGAGATAGCTCAATGCTTAAGAGCACTTACTGCTCTTTCAGAAGGAGCAAGTTCAGTTCCCAGCATGCACTTCAGGTAGCTCATAACCACGTGTAACTCCAAGGGGATCTGACATCCTCTTCTCACCTCTGAGGGCACCCACATGCATGTACACACACACAAACACACACACACAAAAAAAAAACATAAAACATTAAACATAAAAAAGTAAAAAAGTTTTGAACATAAAGCTATTCCCAGATCTATGCCTTGGGGGTGGGGGAATCACAGTACATACAGCCACAATGCCTGGTTAAAAAGTAACAGCAAAATAATTTACTACCTACCAAGCCATACACAAAACGTCCCTCAATTTGGAATTACACAGCATGAAGGGAACAGACTTGAATGTGGTGTTTTCCACAGTCCCCAAATCAGAGGAAGCCAGGGAACCGCCCGCCCCCGACCTGCTAAGCTGAAGAAGGCCCTGGTTCTCCACCCAGGGCCACAGTCACTCCTTCACACTTGACTGCAGAAGATGGATGGCGCATTCCATTCCACAGCAGTGAACAGGCAGACCACGCTGTGACCTACAGCAAAAGCGCTGCCAAGCCCTTACCACACTCACTCTGTTCCAGACACTGACCTGTGAGTCTAACACGGGCTTATTAAACGTTCCCAAGAAACCCCACACTGCTACTCTCCTTACTGCAGACAAAAGATGAAGGCACAAAGAACTTAAGAAACCTGTGCAAAGACGGGAGCTAGCAGGTGGGAGCCCCACTCGTCAGTATCCCCGCCTTCTCCCCACAAAGCTGACGACTTCCTATCAAAGGCTCTACACGCACAGGAATGTCTCAAGGAAAGCCAGATTCTGGGTGCTTCTAAGACGGGCCCTACAGAGAGCTCAGGACTGAGGCCCACGTGGGCCTAATGGAAACTCCTGCCAATCTCCCTGAATCCTATTTGCTTGTCCTGGTGGTGGAGGCGGCCTAGAAGAGGCCAGAGCCACAGCTGCAACTGCCAGCTGACACCCATGCGATCTTACTGAACAGAAGACACATCGGGTTCCCGGCTGGCTCTTCAAAAAAAGGTATTTTGTGAGTTAATGTCTAGTAATAAATGTATCATAAAATGTGTGTGCAATGTCTTTGAACGTGGAAGAACATTGGGATCAGACCTATTTCTGAATCTAAACTAAGTCAATTACTAACTGCAGCACCCTGAGCCTCAGTTTCCCCATCCATCCTTCTAGCTTCCGTGGAAGCTATGAAGTGTGCATTAAGTACAGTGACTACAAAGGCCGCTCTGATGGGGCTTCGGAGGCAGCCTGATGCCTCGCTGACTCTGGCTCTCAAATAACATCCCGAGCTCCAAACAACTTACCCCACGATGCAAGTAAATACTGCCCACCCAGAGGCCAGCCATTTGAGCTCAATGAGGGACAATGCTTACACAGCAAAAGCTCGAGGAACTTTTTTTCAGAAAGAAAACAAACATTAATAAAGCAATCAAGACATGAGTTTCAGTGCCTGCCCTGCTCTCTATCATCTAGGAGCAATCAACAGGACCAAGGGCAAGCCACCTGACCCCTGGGAGGCTCAGCTCCAGCAAAATTTTGTGGGTATTAAAGGAGCAACCGCTGTGAGACCTCCTTTCAACAACACGGGGCTGTATTGATATTGGAGGTTGTTTTCCTTTATAAAAATAATGTTTATGTTAATTATATTTGCTGGTCATTCCATCACTGGCTCATGCTTTAAATGGAAAAACTGAGGCAGGGTAATGTGAAGCCACAGCGGGAAGGCTGACGGTTCCAAACACAGGGTGGAGACAAGGGCTAGGCCAAAATAAATCCAGGCCAGGACAAAGCTGAAAACTAGCACATCTTAAAGGAGAAAGGTGGGAACACATATTCACCAGGCTGTTCGGTCTACGGCCTCACCTGCTGGCTGAGCCTTTCAGGGAGGAATCAGGCGTGATAATTCTCTACTTCCTCCCAAAGACAGAATTGAACTTCAGGGTGAGAAAGAATTTCACTATGAAATCCCTTTGCTCATCCATAAATCAATTATGTGGAAGGGGCACAAAAACAAAGACCAGTTGTCACAAATTAGAGTCCCAGCCTGGCCAGCCTTCTCCAAACCATCTCATTAAAAAGAAAAAAAGAAAAGAAAGAAAAATGTTGCAGTCCTTCAGTTTCCTTCTTCGGTTGGTCAGAAATGTCCTCATTCCCCAGGTCTCCTCATGCTAAATATGGTAATTAAATTCCAGTGACACTTAAGCATTCATACGGCCTGGAATTACTCTGAAGCAAGCACTTGAGACCTGCCAGGCTTCAGCACAGAGCTGTTCAACTACAGCACTCCATGTCAAAAGCAGTGGGGTGTCTCGAGAACACATAAGCTTGCAGAAAGCAATCTACTCCTCTTTATTACAACATTCTTCAGCAACAACACTGACCGCTTACCCGCTGTGCACACAGCTCTGCACCAGGGCAGTGGGAGGCTGGAAGGAGGAATGGAAGAAACAGGTGGTGTCCACGGGGAGCCAAAACAGGTTGCTTCAGTCAATTCTATCCCACAACTAATCAATTTGGTGAGGGTAGAGGGGAGGGAATCTTAGTCATCCTGTTGTCTGGCTGAACTGACTGCCCTGACCACTGTCCAGGCTTACGAGTTAGGTCAAAGTATCAGAATTCGCAGTGAGTGGCAGACATGGTGCTAGCTCTAGGCCTTCCAGAGTGTTATATGCTTCAAATTGATGGACACTTGGAAAGACAGGACAGTAGTAGGGGACATACCATTTGCCTCCAAGGCCGTTTTTTGTTTAATCCCACATTACAGTAAATGTATGTTTCCTTGGTGCATATAATTAACAACATGTTGTTATATAAACTCAGATCCGAATTTAAAACTCCAACCAGGTAGTGCATGCTTATAACCCCACCTCTAAGAAAATGGTGGCAGGAGGATCGAGAGTTCAAAGCTAGCCTCAGCTACCTAGTGAGTTTGAGGCCAGCCTGGCTGCATGAGACTGTCTCAATAATCAGAATTAAACAACACCAAAAAATAAACTTTAAAGTAGCTATAGAAGCCAGGTGTGGTGGCAGAGGCCTTCAGTCCCAGCAGGCAGAGAGGCAGGCGGATCTCTATGAGTTGAGGCCAGCCTGGTCTACAGATGGAGTTCCAGGACAGCCAGAACTGTTATACAGAGAAACCCTGTCTCAAAAAACCAAAAAATAAAAAAGTAGCTATTGAAAATACATATTTCAAAAATTGGCCAAGGCCATGCACACATCTTTAATCCCAGCAGAGGCAAGAGGATCTCTGAACTCCAGGCCAGCCGGGGCTACACAGTAAGAAGCTTGACCAAGACCTTTAGAATGCTGAAGATGAAAAACTACTAACTTATCAAAGGATAGTTACTTACTCCAAATGTGATAATGTATACTTTTCTTGTTTGCTTGTTTTGCTACTTAGTTGGGTCACATGTTGCACTGAGGGAAGCAGAAAGAGACGTTTGGGTTTGGGTTTGGTTGAACAGCTTTGGTGCTGGACATGGAAGCCAGGGCCTCAAGCATGCTAAGCGTGTGTTCCACCACACTGCAGCCCCAGCCCTTATGTGCTGGGCATTGCTAGGTACACTGTTAACATTTTTAAAGCAGCTGAAGGGCCAACATCCTTAATACTTAAAGAGCTTTTTCTGATCAGATATACGGAAAGCATTCATAAACAAATACACAGAAAGGAAGAAAAGGCACTATAAGTGTTCACTAAGATACTGTTTGAAATTCCACTATTCACAAGAAATGAGGGAGGATTCCCCATTTACCAGGTAATAAAGAATTATTTAAGCGCAACCTAGTGTTGACAATGGCTAGGAACACTGGCAGCCTCATATTCAGCTAAGTAAAGTATAACTGGGTCAAACTCTATGAAAATACAGCAGCATGTCTTAAAATCTTCTAGATTTCAGTAAAAAAAAAACCCTTTTTTTTAACCATTTGCTTGTATTTTATGTGTATGGGTGTTGTACCTCCATGTATGTCTATACAGCATGTATGTGCAGGGCCCACAGGGGTCAGAGGAAGGTATTGAACCCCTTGGAACTAGAGCTATAGTTGGTTGAGAGCCACTTGATGTAGGTGCTGGGAATTGGACCCATGAATTCTGGGAAAGCATCCAGTGCTCTCAACCCCTGAGTCATCCCCAGTCCCTACAAGAATGTTTACACACGCTTGATAATTATGATACCTGTACCTGGAAACTAACGATGGATTTTCACAAGAATGAAGGATAGTAGACCCTTATGACAGTACAGTATGTAGCCTTTGAAGCCATTTTCTTAAAGGACACTTACAAACATGGGGAAATGTTCACATTAATTTTATCAGTACAGGCAATGATAAAACTATATGCATGTTAAAATCGCAATTAAAAGTTTTATAATAGACACTGAAAATGAGAAAAGTATCTGAGTCATCAAATGTTAACCACAAGTTGGGCTTATAATGGCAGCATTACTAAAGATGTTCATTTTCTCATGTGTCCCTAATTTTTAACGATCTTTCCCCTTACATTTTAAATACCACTCTCTTAGATATAGAATCCCTGGAATCCCAAAGAGCAAAGCTGCCTCCTGCGTGCAGATGATCTTTACCTGTACATGGGATGAGATGGGAGAGGGTGGATCCAGCCAAATTTGCAGGCAAAGGAGAAAGGTCAAAACACTTGAACCTATTATTTAACCATTATAATCAAATTTGTGCAAACACTTTGAACAGGAAACTGCTTTTTATAGTGAATGTATATAACTTTTAAAATATAAAGTCTAGTAACTTTCAAATGTATCGTAGCTTCTGAAATCTAAGGGTAACAAAATACATGTCTGGTATGCATGCCAACACAGTAACAGTATGTGATGACAGTATTTTCCTGATTGCTCAAACATACCTAAAGAGTTCTCAATGTAACTACTTTTAAAATCACGTATACACACAAAATCTTGTAAATGTACCAGGGGAAATCAACATAGTATAAATATGAGTTAATTATGTGTAAACATAAGGAATAATTCTGTTGCTGGGTAAACTTACCTGAATGAAACTGTTACAATGTTTGTTTTTAGTTACAACCATTTTCCTTAATAGGAAGTGTGTCACAAGGAAGGACTTTAATTGGTTACTTGCTTTATTGGGGGAGGACAGGGAGTGAGACAGGGTCTTCCTATGTGGCTGGGGATGCACTGTTCACATGGCAACGCTTCTGCCTCAGCCTCTAGAGCGCTAGGATTTATTAGCACCAGTATATTCAATTGGCACTTGCTTTAAATAGTAACTTCATGACCAAAACTTGGACTGAGCACAGGATATGGTCTTTTCCCTTCAAATCTTCATAAAGATTTGGAAATGTTTTAACTGTTACAAGAAAGTAAATCTCTTTCATGTGTCCCACTTAAAGAGCTAGCAAAAGAACAGCCATGTACACTGCAAAGAAAAGCATATAAAAATTAATAAGCAAGAAAGCATGTCTTGAAACCTCAATAAGGCTTGGTATTTTCCAAACAAATGTATCTGACAGCAGAGAAAAACCCAAGGCTCCCTAAAGCATGGTCACCTCAGAGGAGTTGACCCATCAACACCATCAACAGTAGAGAACATTCAATATCAGGACACCAAGTCTGCTGACAGACAAGAGTTCTCCTGCTAGGAAGACGGCTAGAAATGTTTGTGACCTAAATGCTACCCAGAATCTTCTCACAGAGAGAAGGGAGGGGGAGGAGAACACAAAATGAAAAGGAAGCAAACCACACAATTTAAAAATACACCTGCCTCCGAAAAAGGCCTTACACTTTAGAAGACAACCGCAGCTGTGTGTCCAACACCTTATCTGGCAAGCAAAACTGTATTTAAAGGGGGTGCTATTTGTTAAATGAAGACATATCATTAAGGAGACAGTATCTGACTCCAATCAAAATATTCTCATCAAGTTTTCCTTGCCTCACAAAACACACATACTTTCTTCATATGAATAAACATGCCTATGAGTGGGAGAGTTACTCTTACCCCAGAAACAGGTTCTGCAACACCACACACCCAACCTGTCTTTGTATGGCAATGAGTCCATCTTGGCATGATGTTTGTCCGATATAGTCAAAGAACCCAGAGTTACTGTTCATTGCCAACAACCTGTAGAAGGAACTGACCAGAAACCTCTCTAAGCAGACCTCCAGGGAACTGGGCTTCAGTCCACTGGAAGATGGACCCAGGTCCTTTGTGCCTGGCTGAAAATCCAAATTGGTCAAGGTCTGTAGTTCCAGAGGCCAGTGAAACAACTGACCACCTGCAACTACCAAGACCTTGTTCAACCTTCCCTGATACCACACAAGTGTTTGCGGAGCTGGAAGAACAGGGTTTTGCCAAGACAAGTAAAACAGGGTGAGGGCTATGTCAGTGTAATTAATCAATGCCACCTGCAGCGGCGACTCAGGGTGTGTCCACACCACACACTCCCTGTGCCTGTGATGGGAAACTCTTTCAGTCACTGCCACTGAGAACTGGATCTTCCAAGGAAGACAGTTTCCGCCCTAATGAGTCCTGTAGCGAGCCTGCCATGCAAGGCTGAGGGCATAGTGCTTTCTCACTGCAAACCCACTAGCAGCCACCACAACGTGCACCAATTTCAGTCACACCCCCCACCAGACATGGGGGTCTTTGTCTTCTCCCCAAGTTTTTTCCCCTATGTTACAACAGAGAAAGGAAAACAGCAGCCACTGCAGAATAGCAGAGAAGCCTCCCCCCACCCCGGGGGGTGCGGGGAGCTGGGGCTGCTGTTCTCTAGTTAAATATCTGGTACTGAAGTGTACTTCCCGGGACCCCACTGCTCTTAGTCACCCAGACTACAGAAAACTGCTTTCAGGGAGGGCAGATAAATGGCTAGGTGGCTTTCACACTATCATCATGTATCCATTTGTCTCATCCCCATGATGGTGTCAGTCCTGGGGGCGCGATCCTAACTTCCACTTTGGAGGCCATTCCCACATACCTGAAGACTAACTTTCCTACACTGCTTGCTCCAGGATGCCAAGGGAAACATGAATTAAGCCTGATAACACACCCAAATCCCTAACATAGCACCAATCTTAGCACCCACAGTCATCAGGGCTTTATGCAAATGTCCCTGGCCCCCTTGAACCGCAGGCCAATTACAATGGTTGAACTGATGCCTTTAGTCTTCCAGCCAGATGTTGAGGGCCTGGGTCCCTCTTCCAATTCCCCAGAGGTCTTCTTCCTAGGGCAGTTTCTGGTCTCCAAGTCAGTTCCTCCTACAGGCTGTTGGCAACTGTGCAGTAACTCTGAGTTCTTTGAATACAGTGGCCAAACACAATAATAAAAATGAACACCCTCACTGCTTTGCCCACTGTAGCTCTCAAAACCCCTGTGTTTCTCCACTCTTCCTTTAAAGGCCACAATGTCAGGTGCCATATAGGTAACAATCCCTTCAAAAAAGTAGGAGGAGGACAGAGCAAACCTCCTGCCACTGCCAGGCAACACTGTGCAGCCTGACCTATCGGAGCCCAAAGGCAACCTTCTACTGCTAAAGTCACTACCTTCTATCCATGGAAGGCAGTGACATGAAGTGCCATGGTACAAGAACAATCCTGGGCCCCTCCTGCAGAATGCTCTGTCCGAGGGCCTTTGCTTCTTCCATTATTTCCTTCCTCGCTCATGTGTTAGCATATCCCAACCTGCCCCAGATCAGTACTTCCAGCAGGATGGTGGCTTGTTCCTCTAACTCCTACACTTGGGAAACTAAGCCCAAGGAACTGTAAGTTCAAGGCCAGCCTGGAATACACAGTGAGTTCCAGGCCAATCTGAGCTACAGAATAAGACCCTCTCTCAAAAAAAATCAGGGTGGCCTGAAATGAGTGTCTTTGTCCCGCTCTGTGCTGATGCACTCAAAGGAAATTGCTGCCACCAGCTACGCGTTCACAGGTTAACAAAATAGAGAGCCTCCAAGGAAGCATCAATCATACGCTGGGCTAAAGACGGTACTGACTGAAAAAGCTTTGTGCATTTTGGTACCCAAGGAACACTGACGGGCGGGGGAGGGAAGCTGCCACCAAAGACATACATTACACATACATCAGTCTAAAGACATATGATACTTCACGGACTGGCTTTAAAAAAAGAAACCAGGCAACTTTATTAGCCTTATGGCGACAAGCACAGGGGTACCCTCCCTTTGAAGCTATCATTGAGGAGGATATGGGTATGTTTATGTGTATGTTTGTATGACTATATGTCATGTGTGTATCAGTGCCCATGGCAAAGGGTGTCAGGTCCCCCTGGAGCTGAAGTGACAGTCATGACAGGTGCTGGGAGCCGAACTTGCGTCCTTTGGGAGAGCAGCAAGCACCCTCCACTCCAATCCATCTCTGCAGCCCCATCTACCTACTCTTTGAGAAAGGAGCTCTCACTAAACCCAGAGTTCACTGTTTCAGATGGACCGATGGGCCAGCCAACCCCGGAGATGTTCCTGTCTCTGCCCCCAGCTCTGGAACTACAAATATACATAGCCACAGCTGCTTACTATGTGAGGGCTGGGGATCCAAACTCGGGTCCTCTCGCTCATACAGCAGACGCTCTGCCCGCTGGGCCATCTCCCAGCCCCTAACTTGGCAATTACTTGGATATACATATTCCCAGACATAATTCTAGACCCACAGAGTCAGACTACCCAAGACAACCATGGTTGTGTGCTGGTTTCACAAGAGGAGCCAGAGGAATTGCTGGACAAAGTCTTTCCTCCGCCAAGGGCCTATCTGGGAAGTGGGTATGAACATATAGGGCTAAGGCAGTTCGCCTGAATGGCTGTCCTGCACAGACCATACTTAATGTTCTTCACAGGTCCCACTCCTTTTATGGACAAGCAGGTGTCACTTCAGTGAAGGGTACATAGCCACCCCTTTTAGACCTCTGTCACCCACACAAAGCTCTGGACTGTGAGGGATAAATTAGAGATGATAATACTGAGTGAAGATCAAAAAAGGGCAGCAACCTGTTGGATAGGAATGAGAGGTCAGAGAATGACCGCCCTGCCTCTTGACAGTAGACACAAGGGTGCCGCACCTTTACCAGGATGTTACAAAAGATCAGATCCATCAGGGGATAAACAGAATGTGGAGAGCTAGCTTTAAAGTCCCCATCAGCACATACAACAAAGAGGAAAACTTGACCCACCCTTTAAGTAAAAACAGGAGTTAGCACAAAGCCAGGTATGGGGTGATGGTGCACACTGCAACCCAGCACTCCCGAGGCCAACACAGGACGACCAAGAGTTCAAAGCCAGCCCTGTGTCAAAAGGCAGCAAGTAGTATAAGTCTGGAGGCCCAATGAGCTTTCAAGTGATGCTCAGTCTTCAAGGGAGAAGGTGTGACAACACCGGACTCACCAGCTGCTCTCCCACAGAAAGCCCCAGAGAAGCCGAGCAAGTCACAAGTGCTCAACCAAGACCCTCTGCTCAGGTGCCTCTGCATGCTGGGCACATGCTGTGAATGTCTCATAGGACAGAACAGGGTTGTGTGTGGCAGAGCACCTCCTCCCTCAAGGAGCAGGATCTGTGTCAGAGACCAATCACATGTGCTTGTCTAAAATCCTCATTTATTATGTCTTATCCTTTGGGGGTGGGTTATTTTGTTGTTGTTATTATTTGGTTTGATTTGATTTGGTAGTAACATTCCATAAGTGTGTGTGTGTGTGTGTGTGTGTGTGTGAGTGTGTGCGTGTGTGTGTACCACTAAAAGTATAATGTTATCAGGATGGTACAGAATTGTAGTATCAAGTTTAGAATGAAAAGGCTCAAAAATATCAAAACAAATCTAACTCCAAAGAAAAATATACTATCCCAAAAATGAGCCCAAGTGCTGGTTGGTGGTCGCAATACAGGGACCAGGAGAGGTTGAGGCAAGAGTGGATGTCACAGCCTCCAAGTGAGATTCCAAACTCAAAATGACCTTTTCAACAGCAGAAATCATCAGAAAAGACAAAAAATCACAGAGAGAGAGAGAGAGAGAGAGAGAGAGAGAGAGAGAGAAGAAATGGCAGGCTAAATATAACATCTGGGAAAGTGAAAATTTTGGTGTTTTTCCCCAGATGTAAAGTAACCAAAGACTCTTGAAAATGCCACTTAAAAGTCATCCAGGGGGATTGCAGTGGTCGACAATAAAAAAGAGACTGAAAGTTATCTGCTCAAATGAGCAAGTCTTTCCTGGCTGCCAATGAGATGCCAAAGCACCATGACAGGCGGACATGGGGACATAGAGGACAAGGGTTTGGACATTAGAACACATACAAAATGCAAAGGTACAATTCTACCCCTCAAGCACACACTTAAAATATGCTCGGGGTGTGTTTCTGTGTGTAAAAGTTCATGGAGCAAGAGATGGAAGCAGAATGGAGGATGAACAAGAACAAGGCCCTAGACCTGAAGCCCTGAAGAAACCATAGTCACAGCTCTGTAACCAGCCCTATGATCAGTGACAAAGTCCATGAGAAAGAGGATGACCAAAACACAGGCTCCCCTGCAAGGTCACCAAATCAATTAACAACAGGCCTGGAGGAGCCTTCTGGTCTCCTGGCTCCCAGTTTAGTGGCCTGACTAAAACAGACACATACAGTGGACTGGTGCAGCCGGAAAGTGAAAGATGGGGGAACTTTTGGTTTCAAGTAGTTTGGAAAAAAAAGAGAAGACAGGAGCAAGAGAATCCAAAAAGTTCAGGGGAGGGGACAGATTAATTTGAGACATCCAGAAAGAGCTAACAAGAAAGGAAACAATTACATACGGATTGCAAAAACATCATAATACATTCTCATCCAAGTTGTGCCTTAGAGGGGGTATTGTTTTCTGGAAAAAAATCTATAAAGAATTCAAAACTGATATGGTGTACGACATTTTAAGAAGAATTTGTGGCAGAAAGAGGGACAGGGTGTGACTGCATCCAAACACGTGAAGTCTTTTTAAGAGGCAGGTAGTTATGCCCAAGAAGGAATGAATTATAGTCTACAGCTTTCACATTAGCAATTTCTAAATTCCTTGAGAGTCAGAAGGGTTAATCTCTGGAATGGCTGGCTAAAGCTACATTCAATGTGGAAATTATTAAAATCTAAAAGGCAAGATCACATATACATCCTGAAGGCAGCTAAAGTGGAATTAGTGATTGCCTCACCGGGTCACTATGCCAGAATCAATTGTAAACCTTTTTCTTTTTCTTTATTTTTTTTTAACAGATTCTCAGGCCTACTGTGTCAGAAACCCAGGATGCTGAGTGTAAAAACCACTCCAGTGGGTCTGTTAAAGCCAAGACAAGGGGCTCTGTTCTACCACAATGGAAGGGGCAGGGAGGAGGGTCACCAGGAATGGCAGAGAGTGGGAACCAGATCAATGCAAATTCTGTGGGCAAAATAAAATCTCTGTGGGTATGATATTTTTAAAATGTATTATAAGGCTGCTCTCAAGCATCCAAGCATATCCCACTGCATTTAGACATTCTTTAAAAGTCCTGAGACCAGTGACAACCCAGGTGAGCCCAGGCTGCTTCTCTGAGAAAGAACAAATCCACAGAGAAGGCAGAAAAAGGATGCCAGCAAAATACTGGTAAATATTTTTTTGAACATCATAAAACAAGAGATCCTGCAACCAATCCATCTCCCCTCCCCCGCCCCAGGAGAAAAAAATAGGAAACAGTTACAGGGTAAATTTCACCTCTGTCCTTTAGGAAAAACCTTGCTCTCTCATGGTAGGGAGTCAACTGAGAACATATCCAGGTGACAGTAGAACCAGGAGTCACTCCCACTGAAGAGCAGAAAGAAAACCAAAGGGGTGGTCCAGCATAGCTAGCAGTTCAAACAATCAGACAGATGGGTTGACAGTTCCTTGCCGTAGGAACCAGTGACGATTAAATTAACAACTGGCCACAAGCCAAACATGGGAACGCTCAAAAGTTAGGGAGTGAGAGTTATAATTGGTACTTTGGCAAAACAGACAATAATAGATCAGGAAGACTCACTGCTAGACTCTGGGAAGATTTAAGATCTGCACCAACAATGGGCTCTTTAATCTCTTCCATGACAATAGTTTAGCATCTAAAGAACACCTAAAATCCCAAATACCTAAATCCTATCATTTGAGCCAACTGGACTAACACTCAACTTGACCCCCACTAAGTGATAATCAGTCATAACAGTGGCTCACAGGAGCAGAAGTAGGGGACATCAGTTCAACGAGCTGGGGTTCAACAAGGTAGGAAAACCCACATCCCAGAATCATCCCATTCCTGCCATCGATCCTGGCACTTGCGTTTGCAGTCCACTTTACAGTCCTATTTATTAGTCCCTGCAATACTCTATTTTAAAAAAAAGTTATGCTTTTAATCCTGTTTCATAAAGAAAGAGACAGAGATCACAAACACTCAAGTTATTTACTAAGTAAAACAAGTCATAGTGCACTGAGGATTATAATCCTGAGAAAAGTCACACTAGTTAGACACCTCTGTGCCCTAAATCCACACTCAGGGCCAACAGCGTCACTCAAATAAAGGGGCAAAGCAAAAATGCCACCACTGAGGTGGAGCCAGCCAAAGTCTCAGAAACGGTTCATCTTCATACAGCCTCCTGGTCGGCTTCTGAAAACCTCTGGAGCAAGCATTGTAAGACATTTGAACTTCCCAAAAAGTATCTGGTTGGTGCTGAACAACCCAGCACTGTTTGCAGGTGATAAATAATCGAGTCCTGCTCAAAACATCTGCGATTGGCATGTCAGCTGCCTGTTACAATGAACAAAGACCGTATTTTTCTGAAACTCGCCCTTTCTCTGAAAAGATGTACCAGGGTTTTTTGTTTTGGGGTTTTTGGGGGGTTTTCTTTCGGTAAAAGTTAACTCTTCTTGAGCAAAGCGGGCCCTTCTAGTTCAGCAAACATGTACTGGAAGCGCAGACTTCATTCAGAAAGACTAACACGCTGAACATGCTGCCCCGAAAGGGCTTTCTGAACATCTTTTAAGCGCTACAGGTTTAATATACATTCTTTTAATTAATCCTATTAGCTGGGTAATTTCATCCCCATTTTATTGGTGAGTTAATTCAGCACATTTGAATCCAGGATTACAGAGCTGGGCTCCAAAGCCCAAGTTCTTTTCATACAACATTCCAAAGAAATGTAAAATCTAAAGATGTGTGTGGGGTGGGTAAAGTATGATTCGATTTCCTTTCCTGGCTCCCACCGTGTTAGAGAGGCTGCATGGGATATCCAACTATAACAAGTCTTTCTAAGCAAGCATTTTGGATCAACGTCTCCACTTTTCCTCGCCTGCCCCTGCCCTACCCGCAACGGTGCCAAAAGAGCAACAAGCTGCTGCCAGGTTGGAGGAGTTGGGGATTGTCAGACCACATTCCTGGGGCTGGACGCACACTGGAACCGCAGCAAGAGCTCCGCGCCTCGGAAAGAATAACAGCAGTTGAGATTTTCAATCATGTGGCACAATACGCTGCCACACCAGTTCCCCCACTGCTGCCTCCACCTCTCCAAGACCGGAGCCCCACGCCCAACTCCTCCTCGGGACAGACGGACTGATCCGGGTGTCAAAAGCCG
>LOEQ01003195.1:102074-119320 GCA_001685075.1 Bramus lutescens | reverse complement strand
CGTCGCCGCGGCCGCGCGCCCAGGGGTTTCCCGCAGAAAGAAGCGCCGGCCTGCTGCACGCGGAGGGATCTGCGCGAGCAGCACTCGGCACCCGGTCCTCCCATCCCGCCTGGCTGAGGTCGGGGAAGGGGGTGGCTGAAGCGCCCAACATCAAATGGTGATGTTTGTCGGGATCCTGAACTTGTAGGGAGAGGCAGACTTCATGCTCCACACACCTACACACTTCTTGTCTGGTTACAGGAATGAGGAAGAGCAGAGACAGGGCTGTCAAAGGAGGGCAGGGGGCAAAGGTGCCAAAGTTCACTTTAGAGGACATTCCTGGAGATGCTCAGATTGGTCGCTCCTCCATCAGTCTGTCCGCCCATCCATGTATCCGTCTTTAGTTCGTTTTAGTGAACTTCTTGTAGCAAAGCGCTTGGGACACTGGAATCATCCACTCAGGGGGTCAAGGAGAATTTAGGGGAGGTTTCCATGGACAGGTATCATGACAGCAGGAGTTCAAAGGGCAAGTTAAAGATGTAGAAAATAGTAAGTACGTTTTCAGGTATACTCTCTGTAACCTAGTAATAGCTGAGCGTTGAGAGCAACCTAAATGCCCCACCCTTGGGGACTAGATGAATAATGCATAATTATAAGTGAAGTGCAATACAACAATTGAAAACACCATCTTCAAATACGTCAACCTTAAAACCAAAATGATGATGAAAACACAAATTGCAGGGGGAGACTAAGAATACCACTTACATGTAAAATTTTCAAAACAACGCTATTCATGTCTTACGGATGTTTGTGTACATAGTTTTAAAAAAGAAAGAAAAAGCTATTACCCTAAAAGTGGTTATTTTCAAAGTGAGAGCAGAGGGTGTGATCTGACCTGGGTATAAATGTGTTTCTAGAACATATGAAATTAACAACTACACCAAACTTCATGAACCACACATGACTTTGTATTTCTGTCTTCTTAGCTACATTGGAAAGTCAGGGACCATGTCCATCATCACCAATATCTACCACGCAGTAGTGGATGAGCTATAAAATGCAGAATACCACCCAACATTTGAAAGTTGGTGTGAACGTTAAAACTGCATTTTAAGTACTATATAGCTGAGTGTGGTTGCACATGCCTTTTATCCCAGCACTCAGAAGGCAGAGGCAGGCAGATCTCTATATGTTTGGAGCCAGCCTGGTCTACAAAGCAAGTTCCAGGACAGCTAGGGCTGTTATACAGAAAAACCCTGTCTCAAAATACAAAAGAAATCAAAAAATAAAAAACCAAACAAACAAACAAAAAAACTAGAGGGACTGGGGAAATGGCTCAATGGGACCTGAGCTCAAATTCCAACACTCACATTAAAAGCCAGGTTTGACTATGCACGTGTCTGAAACAACTATAGGGGATGGGGTTAGGAGGTTCTCTGGGGCCTGCTGCCTAGTTCCAAGTTCAGTAAGAAAACCCCTTCTCAAAGAAATAAAGTGAAGAGTTATAGAGCCATACATTTGACATCCTCTGGCTTCCACACACAGTGCATATACACCATACACACATACACCATATACCACACACCTATAATACACCATACACACATACACCCTATATCACGCTCACCATATACCACACACCTATAATACATCATACACACACATATCTTACGCCACATACATGCATTCATATATACATGCATATTGCTTTAGAGGAGATAAGCAAGCATTTACTACTTACTGAAGTCACATTGGGATCCTAGAACTTCCTTTTAAAAATAGCATAATTGAGGGCTAGAGAGAGGGCTCAGTGGTTAAGAGCAGTTGCTGCTCTTGCAAAGGATCTAGGTTCAATTCCCAACACCCATATAGTGGCTCACTATTGTCAGTAACTCCTGTTCCAGAGGATCCAGTTCCTCCTCATGTGTCCACAGGCACCAGATATCCACATACTGCACAGAGATACAGGTAGGCAAATCATCCACACACATAGATTAAATTGAATTTAAACAGCATAGTTATAAAATCTCCTATACAACTTCTGCTTGTGCAGTGTGTTTAAAGAGAAATAATAACATGAACTTCCATTTGTTGGCTCACTGTTTGACCAGTCTGAACGTCCACTTTACTCACGAAGAGAGTAAATAGTGAGTTGTTGCATATAAATTTTAAATTGACCTGCAAAGATCACAGGCCACAGCCAAAGTATGCACAAAAGAAAGTCAAGATACTCATCCTGAATGGCAGCTCCAGAAATGACTGTCGCTATGACAGTTATTAAAATAGATGTGTTCCTCATGGTAACAGCTTTACAGAAAGTAACCCCCAGGGCTGGGGAAACAGTTCAGCAGGTTAAATGATTGCCTCACAAGCACGGGGACCTGGATTTGATGTCCCCTACCTCAAAGGAGGAAGGGCTGTAGAAAATGGCTTTGTGATTAAGAGTCCTGTCTACTTTTTCTGAAGACCAGGGTTTGGTTCCCAGCACCCATGTCAAGTGACTCACAATCCCATGTAATTCCAGTATCAAGGGAATACTAATACTTCTGGCCCCTTGGGTACCCAAACATATGTGCATAATCCCCATTGTGTATATACTAAAAACTAAATCTTAAAACCAAATGAAAACCAAGTATGATAGCATGTGCTTCTAATCCCAGCATGAGGAAGGCAGAGGCAGGAAGGTTCCAGGAGCCAGCATAGCACAATTGATGAGCTCTAGGCCAATGAGAGACCCTGTCTCAAAAAGAGGTGGGTGGCATTCATGATAATAATACCCAAGACTATCTTCTGGCCTCTATACACATATGCATGCATGCCTGCAGATACATACACTCCCGTCTGTGCGCGCACACACACACATACACACATACACACACACACATGTGCATTAAAAAAAGAGGGGAAGTCAGCCATGGCTACCCAAAGAAACCCTGTCTCCTAAAACAAACAAACAAACAAATAAAAATAAATAAATAAATAAATAAATGGAAAGCATTACATGACTTCTATTGAATTGTTGACTGTTAAACTTATTGCATACGTTCCAGTAAGCACTAAATAAATAATGTTCAAATAGTATAAATGAAAAAAGAACTGAAAAGGGACAAGTAAAAATTATAATCCTGTCAAGAGCCTAGAAGTAGTCAGGGAAAGCTTCAAGAGGGAGCCAATAATAAATAAAGAATCGGAGGATCAAATGATCAATCAGATCAAGAAATAACCCATCAGGTGAGCAGGGACTTCTCACATTTAGAGGCTTGCATCTGTCCCAGGCACAGGACAGTGTCTGTAAGAGCAGATAAGCAGGGGAAATCAGAGTTTGTACCTGGACGGAGAGACAAGAATCTAAGCAGGAGCTGTGGGAATGCGGAAGGATGGGCTTGGTCTCTGGGATTAGTAACCAGGCGTGAAAGAGAGAGCAAGAGTCAGCCATGACCTCAACACCTTGGGGCAGGAAGACTCCCCAGATTAAGGCTAGCAAAAGGAAGAGAACGGCGGTTTGATAAAGGAGATGGGTAGGCAAGAAACCAGCGTAGCTGGAAGGAGGACACTATGCTCAGGAGTAGCAGCAGTCGTTGGCCTTTGGGAGAGCTGGGGGTAGCCTGGCTGATTCACAGCACTGCCTTGAGCTCTTGCCATTGGCCCCTTCTCTGGGTGAAATCTACATGTCCTTGTATGCATCTGTTGTCCTGCTGCCTGCCTATCAGAAACTAGAGTGGCTTGTGATAGCATCCCAAAGCCTGAGCCACAACCAGAAGATGTGAAAGGCTCAAACCTGCCTGCAAAGCTCAGCCCCAAATATGCTGAGCAGTATAGCTAGACTGGGCATTTCTCTTCTCCTGAGGACACAGCTCCTGATCAAAGCAAATCCTCCTTATAGGAGAGATTGACAGGAACACCTTGGGAGAGTCCTGTAGCCAATCAGAGCAGCTGCAAGTCTATGATGATCCATGGCATCACTGGCACAAAGAGAAATGGAATCCCACAAACTTTCATCTGAAAACACACTCCCTCCTGGGCCCCATCAAAATTATTAGTCCATTGGTACAGAAATATGAACAAGGGCAGCCAACGGCTTTGGTTTTACTCAAAACTTAAAACAGACGGATATGCCCTTATTATTTAAAACCCACACATAAAATTTCTTCCCAAAGAACAGGAGTAAGTGCTTGTTGGTTCTCCAGTCTGTCCTCTCAGAACCAACAGGCCATAAAACATTCAAGGACAGAGATTGTCTCATGTGTCTATTTTGTCCTAGGCTCTAGGGCATGTATATACAGAAATGCTCAATGGTGGATGATAGGGAGGTTGATGTGCTTTGACTTAAGCTTTGTTTTATTTGGGTTTGGTTTGGGCTTTTCTTCTGAAGCAGGATAGTCATAAACATGCTATGTCACCAAGGATGGGAACTTTGAACTCCTGGTCCTCCTACCTTCCTCTGCCTTCCCAATGCTGTGATTGCAATTGAGACACCACAGCCAGCTGAACACAGGCATTGTTTTTTTTTTTTCTCCAGAAGCCATTGAGCCCAGGTGCGTGTTTGTGAATGGGTGTGTGAGTATGTGCGTGTTTGTGTATGAGCATGTGGGTATGTGCGTGTGTCCCTATGTGTTTAAATGGCATGTGAATTGAGAGCAGGTGTGAGACTGTGTCTCAGAGAACTCCAGGCAGAATCAGCCAGATATTGGGGCTACTGAAGAACTTGAGTCTCAGCGGGGATCAAACCTGAGCTGACCTACACTGCTTATCCCACCATCTAATGCAGGCATCTAAGGAGGCTGGGCAAATGTAGTGGAAGCGGGAATTACACGTGAGATGTCTTTTAATAATGCCTTCTATTTGGAAGGTGCTTTATACTTTCCCCAACACTTTAAGGTTCATTATCTCTCTCAGTTCTCAAACCAGCATGGGAAATAGACAGGCCAGTCTCTATTATCTCCATGTCACAGATGGGAAAAATAAAAAGGAAGATAACGTAACTTGCCCAAGGTTAAATAAGTAATTAACAACAGAGCTAGGACAAAAATCCCTTGGTTTCTGACCACTTGTTCAGTCTCATTGCATGGGGCACAACAGTGCAAGTATTTTCAAGGTGGCTACTCAGTGCAGGGGCCTGCAGGCACAGGGCACCAACTTCTTGACCCCTTTGTGTGGGTACAGGGCAAGCTGACCCACCACAACTGAGAAAGCTAACCAAGTATGTGAGCTGTTCTGTTTTAAAGCCATTTTGAGAGCATGCACTCAGCAGAGCATGGCCTTGACTCAGCGACAATACAAACAATAACGAGCTGCAGCCCCCTCCTGTTCCCTGGAGATCACAGGCCAACACCATGACTGCAAGAGAGATAGACTGCAGGGGTCCTGACAACAGAGACAGTGTGGAGACTAATTTCAAGGTCTCATCCTGAATGATGTGATCAAGGTGGCTGGCATAACTAATTAAAAACAGTTTGAAGACGGGGCCGTCTCTTAACTTATCTCTTCAGGTTTGCAGTCCCCCAGAAATGGATTTTCCCCTCAATAAAGTTCTCAATAAAGACCCTCCTTCTCCAGGCCTGTGATCCCAGCATTCAGTAGGCTGAAGCAAGGAGGAGCAAGGTTCACAGTAAGTTCAATTGTGGCATGAATTATGAGGCAAAACCTTGTCTTAAAAACAAACATGAGGACTCTGCAGAGATGGTTCAGTAGTTAAGAGGATAGGCCTCTCTTCCAGAGGACCTGGGTTCAATCCCCAGCACCCACATGGCAGTTCACACCCGTCTGTAACTCCAGTTCCAGGGGATCTGGCACCCTCACACAGACATACATGAAGGCAAAACACCAATGCACATAAAATAAAAATAAATTATTAAAAAAAATGAAACGAAACAAAACTAAAACACTCCACCCTCTGAATGCTCTGTGTAGTTCAGCTAAACAGATGACAGATTTCAGGAGGCAAGAAGAACCTCAAGATTCAAATTGGCTGTCAATCACACCAATCAATCAATCAGAACCTGCTCTTAATATAGACCCAACTGCCCTGCTTTAATGAAGCATATAAATAATATAAGCTGCAGTAATTTGGTATCTTGATGTATTTTTCCCTTTTACAAACATGACTTTCTTGGTCAATACTAAAGAAAGGAAGTTTGAAGTTGTCTTTAAGACGGTGGTTCTCAACCCTCCTACCACTGGGAACTTTGAATACAACTCTTCATGTTGTGGTGACCCCAACCATAAAATTATTTTTGTTGCTATTTCATAATTTTGCTGCTGTTGTGAATCATAATGTAAATATCCATGTTTTCTGGTGGGTTTGGTTTGGGGCGACCCCTGTGAACCTCCCCCCAAGGGTTCACCACCCACAGGTTGAGAACCACTGCTCTAAGGGAACCTTTCCCTCGTAGCCATGTGCTATATGACAAACAAATGGAACCTTTAACTTTGTAACTAGGGATCCTATGCTGTTCAAGAGGTGAGAAGATGAACATGTTGGCAAAGGAACACCACTCGGCTTTAAAACTCCTCTTCCCTATTTTATACTGAGAAATACTGCATTGCACTTCATAAGAAGGTGTACACATTTCATAAATATAAAATACAAATGTACAGAAATGGCTGACCTGAATGTGCCAAGACAGCTCCCCAATAGAAGAGCATCGTAAACCCACAACTATATAATTACCAAACCACAATATTATTGGATGAGTCTGGGTGCTTCAGTCACCAAAATGGTTATGCAACTCCAAATCTTTATGAAACATTATGGCATTTGTTCACAGAAATGATTCTATTGTCTCTGCCCATATTCTTGCATTTTACCTTCATGGGTAGCCAAGAAATTCTTGAATAGTGAGGTCCAGGCTCTCAGATAGTTTCTACCTCAAATATGGAACATCATTGTGCCATCTAGATGCAAATTCGCATCTGCATCCTCTGAAACAAACAAATTCCAAGATGATGCGTGAAGTATGGTGGTGGAGGCACCAGGAGTAATGAAGGGGAATCCCTTTTTATAAAAGTGAGCATTAAAAATCTCCCTCTGAGTAAGTAATTCATCAAGAGATAATTATTGGCTGGCAACAGGTATTTATAATGGAAGCAAACACAACCCTAACCATAGGGGTACCTCTGAAAACCCCCTAATTAAAAAGGGAAAGAGTAATTTTATAGGAAAGTACAAATCAGTGGCATGTATGTCTGCTAATGTATGCAAAGAGACAGGGATGGTAATTGCAGGGCCCAGATGGGTATCTGCCACTGAAGATAATGGGCTTGTGAACATGCAAATGGGATTTCGGATAAACCATGGGTGCACCAGTATTTTTGGTGAATATGGGATGGAATATGCAATTGGATATTGGCAGGTGAGGTCTGTTTGCACTCAGAAATTGAATATCAGCTTGCTTTTGCTTTTAATCATTTTGCTCTGTTGACGACATTGAGGTGTGACTCCTCTCAGCTTGCTGAGGTCCCTAGCACGATCGTGTTTCCTTCAGACCTTCTTTCCCTCTCATGACAGGTGCTGGGAGTTGAAGCACACATCAAAAAGCAAATGGTGGCCATACAGAGAATGTTTCCCACCTTAAGATCTATGTCTGAGTTTAGGAAGGAGAAACCAGAGCACAGAAGAGCTCTGAGGGTGAACCACACCTCTGTGCAAGACAGAGATACCTGAAGTGACTCCATCCTTGTGTCCGTTCTGATGGCTGTTGCTGCACTTTGTGAGATTTACTGAAAACAATGGTTGGGAGAATAGACACACTTTTTGTTGTTTTGTTTTGTTTTGTTTTTCAAGACAGGTTTTCTCTGTGTATCCCTGGCTGTTCTGGAACTCAATCTGTAGACCAGACTAGCCTCGAACTTACAGCCATCTGCCTGCCTCTGCCTCCCAAATGCTGGGGTTAAATGCATGCACCACCACCACCGCTGCAAGAATAGACATTCATTGATTTGTTTATTTAGTAGCAGGTGTGTGTGTGTGTGTGTGTGTGTGTGTGTGTGAATGTGGATGTTGGGGAACAACCTTCAAGAGTACATGTGGGTTGCCAGGCAGTGGTGATGCACACCTTTAATCCCAGCACTCCTGAGTCCAGGGTCATCCTGGTCTACAGAGCAAGTTCCAGGACAGCCAGAGCTGTTACACAGAGAACCCTGCCTTGAAACACTTACACACACACACACACACACACACGTGAGTCCATGTGAGTCCTAGGGATGGAACTCAGGTCTTCAGACTTGGCAACAGCACATTTACCCATAGAGCTGGAAAACAGGATCATAAAAGGAAGATAAGAAATAGTAAGGTGGATATGGATGTACTTAGGCAAACTCTGAGTGCTGGCATTAAGAAACCAACTTTCCAGTTTCAAAACAAGGCATACATGAAGAAGATAGTACTGTTCCTTAGTCCTCCATTCTGTTTGGGTTTTGAGGAGAAAAGGGAAGTCAGAAAAGTTGAAGAAAAGAAACACAGAACGGAAGAACAGGAAGGCGAAAGGGTGTTCTGGGGCAGCATGCACCTGCTCAGATGTGGGGAAGTAGCATGAACAGGAGCAAAAGAAGAACCAACATGGAGTTCCCCCTCATACATCCCCATCCCCCTCCCAAAGGGGACTATAGCAGCATCCCAGAAGCAAGAGAGACAGGCCTCAGGCCACCTCCCTGGATTCAAAGTACCCACAGTCCAAATTGGTCCCCCACATGGTGAATATTCATAGATTTTAGCACCAAGAATATTGATGACATGGGCAGCTAGTGTTGATGCCATGTCTACCACTTGTCGAGTGCCGCGCTAAGTTCTTTGGATCTCATGTATAATGCTCCAACCAGCTTTCAAGTATGTTGTTGTTTTCACGTCACAGAGAAGTGGCCAAGGATCATACAGCTTCTATATGGCACAGGCTTAAGCCCCGCCCATCTGCATGGTCACAGGTCTCTGCCTCAGAGAGCCAAAGACACCTGTCTTAGTCTGTGTTCTATTGCTATGAAGAGACACCATGACCATGGCGACTCACCCTAACTAAAATACCTCTCCTTAGAGGATCCACTTGAGCCCTAAATATGTTTGCTGTCTTCCACTTAGGGAAATCTAAGTCTTCCAAGGTCATTGTGAGAACCACAGACCTCTGCACTCCCCTAAAGTGGGGCAACCAAATCTCTGTTCATCAATCTACAATGCTGAAGCAAGCCTTGGCCATCTTCCCCACTGTGTCTGCCACAGGAAAGCCCAGACAACTTCAGTGACTGGTTCTGTGCTATGGTACAACTTTGAATTTTGAAATAGTCTCTTTTATATTTTCTGACTAATAGGAGATAAATCCTATAAAGAATCAATTCTATTTCTTGCCATAACTTTAATTATAGACAGAAAAATGTCAATTTAAAAATGTCCTATAATAACAATATTACCACTGATAGTTCGGGGGTGTTTATCCAGTTATTCTTCATAGGCATCCCATCCTGTGAATGTGTGTGTGTGTGTGTGTGCGTATGCATGTGTGTGTGTGTGTGTACAAATGGGCATGTGTGTGCATGTGCATTGATGAGAATGATGTCTAGTATGTTTCTCAATCACTCTCCATCATAATTTTGGAGATGCAGCCTCTCACTGGATCTGGAGCTCACTGATTCAGGTGGACTAACTGGTCAGAAGTCCCAAGGCTCCCCCTACCAGCACTGCAGGACAGGTGTGCACAGTCACTCCACCTGGCTTTTCACATGAGTACTGGAGATTGGTACTCAGATCCGGATGCTTGTATAGCAAGTATTTTATCAACTGAATTACTTTTGCACCCTACTCGGATGTGTGTTTCTATGAAGTGGTAATCCAGACACTTCCTAGTCTTTATTCTGTTGTAAACGGAGACAACATACTCGTTCCCGGCTGCCCATACCTGAATAATCACACAAAAACTATATTAATTCCAACACTGCTTGGCCAATGCCTCTAGCATATTCCTAGTTAGCTCTTGCATCTTAAATTAACCCATTTCTATCAATCTGTGTATCACCACGAGGCTGTGACCTACCAGTGAGTTTCCTAAGGTTCTGGTGTGTCCTCCTTTGGCAGCTACAAGGCTTCTCCCTGACTCCGCCCCCTCTATCTTTGTTCAGATTTCCTGCCTGGCTTCACTCTGCTAAGCCATTGGCCGAAACAGCTCTATTCATTAACCAATGGTAATAAAACGTATTCACAGCATACAAAAAGGAATCTCACATCATCCTGCTCCCTTAGGTAACCCATAGATTCTATTTCTCCTTATAGCTACATAAATGCCAATATGCAGCAATGTTAACATCTACAAAATATTCAGCTGTTATATGTGAATGTCAAATACTTTCTCTTTGGTTTGGGATCGGTGTTCAGAAACTGTCTACCTTACTGAAGGGACAAACCCTGAAGACAGTGTCTACCCTACCCTCTGCTTTCACTGCCCCCATCAGCAGAATGAAGCGGTGGGCCTTTCTCCTCTCAAACCAGTGAGAAGAAGAGCAACCCTCTCCCCCAGCGCACTCTCTGCCCCTCCATGGTGCAGACTAGCTTTGCCGTACTGTTCTTTCCTTCTTTCTGTTCCTCGTTTCCTTCCCAGCAAAAGGCTTCACGTCCTACTCATCAAAGGCATGTCCTAGTTCAGCCATCACTTCCTGTGTAAAGTCTGCCCTAGCCCTCATGTCTATGCTAGTCAGCCATCTAAGAACTTCCATCCTCTCCCCTCAGCCTTGAACTACACTCAACTCAACCCTCTCAAGAGGGGGCATTTACTCTTTGCTACCCCTTGCTAGAGTTTATCCCTGACAACTTTACCTTCCTACATGTAGCGAGCATCTACCCGGTAAAAGTAACTTTGAAATAGAGATAGATGAGGCAGCTCCTATTCCCCAGAAGCTTCTAGTTTGGAGGATGGGCAGTGCATCAAAATCAACCCAACAAAACAAAAAGGGTGTCATAAGCAGAGTGCATGGAGTTCTGTGGGAGTGATATCACATGCTCTCAATGTGTACAGGTAGACATGGATGGACATTGAATCAGAGGGCACCCAGCTAACAAGGGGCAGACTTATGTGACAGTTTCCTCCAAGACTGAAGCATTCCATTCTGCAGGGAAGTCCAGTAAGCAGGAAGGTAAACTCAAAATAGCATCAGGAAGTCCCTGAAACTGACCAGATTCACTGCCATTTGCTGGTGTTGCTGGTCTGGAACCTTTGGCTATCTCCATTCTGTTGACATTGTTTTAATTAAATTAATTTTAAGTGTCACCAGACTTCCAACTGTCAAGTGCAACAGGCATCCGATTCTCTATCCTTAGACTTCCTGGCCTGTCTGTGACATCACCACGTAAGAACACCAACAACCTCACTGAACCTCATAGTCCCCCAGTTCTGATTCTCACATTTGGTTAATCTATGGATAACACTAATCCCACAAGACTTTCCAAAGCACAGTGTATTTTTTATGACTCCAAACTTAAAACCCATCCCTCAAACTGTTTCATGCTTCAGCTCCGTGGACAGACAACAATCCCTGGGCCTCTCGAATTCACTCTTTTCCAGTTGCTGTCTTGCACAAGCTGTGTTCTGGTGCTGTCAAATCACCAGGCACTCCCCAGTCAGGCTGGGGACTGACCTTCTCCTGACCTCTCTATATGTACTTTCTTTGCCCAGAATGTTTTTCCTCCTTCTCCCTGCCCATTGTTTCCTCACCTGTGGAGTCCTATTTCAAGGCCTAGTCTGATCTCCAAAGACTTCCTTAGCCCCATGGTTCCCTTCCTGAGCTCCTTCACAGCTAGCTTCTCCACACTTTATACCGTGAACTGCTATGGAAGTGTTGCTGCTATAGAACATGGCCGCTATAGAAGTGTTGTGGAATATTCCATTACACTTTGTGAAGATGTGTCTCTGTGAGGGGTTTAATAAAAAGCTAAATGGCCAATAGCTAAGCAGGAGGTAGAGAGGGACTTCTGGGCAGAGAGAGCTCTGGGAAGAAGAGAGGCAGAGTCGCCATCCAGATGCTGAATAACCAGGACGGGCACAATGGAGATGGGGTTACAAGCACATGGAAGAACACAGATTTAAAAATACGGTTTAATTTAAGTTTTAAGAGCTAGTTAGAGACAACTCTAAGCTGAGGTCGAGCTTTCATAATTAATAATAAATCTCCATGTCATTTTTTTCATGAGCTGGTAGCCCCCCCCAAAAAAAATGTGCCTACATAGAGTATACATTCTCCCTTCTTATCATTGCTACTCTCACGGAAGACTTTCTATAAGAACCTAGTGCATACCCAATACAGAATGATCTGAGTAGGTTCTCCCTTCCCATCTACTGGATCCCAGCAGTGGGCAGGCAAAGGGAGGAAGAGGCCATAAAGGAAAACTTGGCTATGAGCAAGAGTCAGTCTTCCACCTCATAGCCATCAGACTCCCTGACTGAAAGGTGGAGCCACTGCCTTTTGCTTATGATTCTCTCTTTCTTTGATGACACTGTGGCTTGTCAGTCCTGTGGACTAAACAGCTGGTCATGCAGCTCCCTTTCTTGCTTTGGTAAAATACTTGCAGGGGCAGTTACCCAGAGCTAAGGAGCAACACGTGCAGAGACTGGCTGGGAAGCACTTTGGTAGGCTGGCTTGGTTTATACACTCCAGCAGGCAGCCGTCACACTCCATCACTGAAGGAGTGCCAGGAGAGTCTCTGCCCAGAGGAAGAACAGAGCTGGTACACTGCCTTTCTCCATATTCTCCCTCTCTCTCACTTCCCTCTCTGCCCTCCCACTGCCTATGCTGACTTCGGTAGAGCCTGGATGCCGCAGAGACCCAAGGAATGCAGTTACTATGTGGCTGGCCTGTATTCTCATTCTCTAGTGATACCATGAGGTTAGGAAGCATAGTTAGCCAGTGAGCTTGCCTCATGTTTTCTGACTTTCCTACAGAGCAGATATTTACATAACGACTCCTAAGTGCTAGATATTTCGAATGCATAATCTCATCACATTCTTTTAAATTTTGCAAAAGAGAGATCCCTTTTCTTTCAATAGATAAAGACCAAGGGATTTACGGAAGTTAAATAGCTTATTCAAGGCCTACACACCAACATAGTAGAGGTGAGGCTTGAGCTTACATTGCAAAAGTTCTACAACTACCTTTTTTGCTTTCTAATATTCAGAACATCTTGGCGAAATAAACAGACTAAAAGTTACAAAACAAACCAATGTGTTCGCAAGGATTAAAATCCACATGTTCTGGTTTACAGGGCATTTCACAAATATGCATCGTATTGAAAGAATATGATTGAATTGGAAGGGTATGTTTAATGTTGTAATTATCTATAAAACTTTAAAATGATGTTATAATGTGCAAATGACCTGGATTGGAAGGACTGTCTAATGATTCACCAACTGTCCTGTCTCTACACCCTACAGTCATCGGATCTTTCTGGGTGGAGATAATTCCCTGACTCCTAAAGTCAAACATTCACACATGATTTGGACCTTTCCTAAGAACAGTACTTTTAAAATATTCCCTCTTCCTCCCCTTCGCTCTAGAGTGTCAAGTATGGCCAGAAAGGAAGAAAGAAATTGTGTCTACATGTCCAACTATTTTAGCAATATATAAATGTTGCTCATTTTTAAAATGGTGTCAGATTCACTAAAACAACCATTTTTTTCCTAGTTGACATGGCTCCTGAAAGTAGATTTTCTTGAGAATTTCTTTGTTCGGCTTCTAGTCTTGGCATTATGAGTACACAGAGCTGAAGATAATATCCGTCACAGAGTTAAGCACACAAGAGTGGGTGATAAAGTCAACAGAAAGCTTAAAGTAAGCAAGATCTGCCATGGATAAGTTGCCAAGACTTGGCTGTGGTTTCTTAGTGGACACTGGGGCTCGTTCATCTTCCCCCTTCAGTTGTCCAACTCAGCATCATCCCAACTTCAGCACTCAGGATGGGAGGGCAGGAGACTAGGAGTCAAGTGGAAGATGAACCCACACTATGGGTGAGCTATCTGAGCTGACACATAAGGATTCAATCGTCAAAGAAGTCACAGACTAGAGGAATGAGCAGACACGAAAGATTGCTGGGTTTCCCGGGATCTGTCTATTATGTTGTCCTAGCCTGAGCTAAGGAACTTGCAGCGTCTGTCATTCAAGATAGCATATTGACCTCTGATTATTCCCACTTCTATAATTTTCTTGCCTCTCTTTTCATAAGTAGGTTAAGGATGTTCAGGTTTCCCTCAAGCGTGGTAATGAGTTAGTCATGATGACGACTACATCATTTAAATTGCCCAACCGGTTGAAAGGATGCCATGAAATAAGCTTCCACAAACACAATCTGGGCAGTGTTTGTCTTGTCTTGTGTTGCAACATGTGGAGGAGGAGTTAGTTGCAGGTGGGTAATCAGCAGAAAAGCTGCTGAAGCAGGAGAGAAAAGTGGGCAGCTGCCTGGGCAGAAAATGAAGCTACGGTAGTTTCATGCTACCTAACACTTGGGAGCCCGAGGCAAGGGGATTACCAAAGATCAGAAGCCAGCCTGGATTAAGACTGCCAAAACCAAAAGAAAAAAGAAAGGAGGAAGGAGGAGGAGGAAACACTGTGTTCTTTCTGCACCACAGACACGGAGGCTAAACTAAGGAGCAGCTACGGCACCTAAGTGCTCATGGTCACTTGCTGGGTTGGGATCTCTCCCCAAGCTGCTTCTCACTCATCTAAGACCAACACGGCCGCCCTCTTCCCTCCCGTGCTCATCTTGTTGCTTGGGTTGCAGCCTCTTCACTTACACCGTGTCTGTCTTCTTTTCTTTATTGCTCCTCTAGGGAGGCTTCTTAGATTTATTTTTCTCTAATCCATGAAATTTTAATACTATTTTGTGGTGTTTGATTTTGTACTTCAATGGCGCTAGGCTAAGAATTGCCCGGAAAGCTGGTAACACGCTGATTTGGGGTGTGTCTGTGTTTTGCGAACACAGTAGCAGTGCTATTGGTCCTCTCAGTTCACACCCACCAATTTTGGTGGGCGTCATTAGAACCAGTGAAGACTCCAGTAAAATACATAGGTGGGGGAAGGATAAATATTCTCTTCTGGAGCTAGGACATGTGTCTTCCCCCACCCTCGGGTGCCAGTGTTCCTAGTTCTTGGACCTCTGAGGCAGACTGGACCATAAAGATCAGCTTTCCAGAGATGTATAAGGTGGCAGCCTAGATGGCTGCATGCATATATGAACTTTACACAATCTTTAATTATTTTATTCCTCAAGAATCATCTTTACTCCTGTTGGGAACATCTCATGTATCTGATGTCTGTCACCTGATCTAGGAAGCGATGTGTGCAAGTGATAGAAATAGATGACCGGCAAAATTCTTGGGGCGAAAATCCAAGTGAGTGGTAGACACAGGAGTTTGTCTAGGTAAGACCTTTTGAGGGCCATGGCAGACAGCTGGCTGCACAGCTCGGCCAGGCAGATCACAGGTTAAATATGTGGCTGAAGGCAGTGTTGATGGAAGACAGGAGATCCAAGCTCAAGGCGGGCAGAGGAGGACCGCCTTACCCAAAGAAATACTATAATCCTAAAAGAGTCCCATGGAAGAAAAACTGCTCTTAGTTCTGAAACCAGATTTTGGCACTTGATTTTTAATGCTAAAAAGCCAGGACAGTCAGATTGTGCTCCCCAAGAAGTCTCTTCTCACAAAAGGGGGAGCATGCCATGTTGGACACTGCGTTCTCCAAGAGCAATTCCTACCACCCGCACCTGGAACCCCTCTGTCGGTACCACACAAGAGAACTAAGACTCCCACCCCAACACAGAACTGGCTGGGGTCATCATTGCTAGGCACTCAAGTAGCATGATCCCAGGAGACCTCTGATTTTCATTTTCTTCGAATACTGTTTTTTAAAAACAGGAGTAGACCCAGGGCCCAGAGCTATGCTTCCTACTATTGCTTAATGGTCAGCTCCACTGGCCTTTCTTGTTAATTGCCCAGTTCCAGAGCACAGTGTGTTTGGATCCATTCACTAGCTGACCAGAGGGTAATGACTAGCTCCAACCAGCATCACACTGTGTCCTAGAGTCTTCTAAATACTGTCCAGGGTCCCCTCCACTTCCTTACTGGTCATCGAAGGTGCCCTTTTCATCTTTGGCTTCCATTGCCCTCCACGCTCTGTTTATACTCTCAGTGTCATTTAGTAAACGATGTTACACACATGCCGTAAACCTGGCACTGGCATAATCAAACTAAGAACACATATGATGTAACAGTAAAACACAACATAAAGCTTGAAAAGTAGACACATACGTGATACCTTTGCAACTCAAATGAGGAAATGATTAATTCTGCCTTGAGAAAATCACAAAAGCTATGTAAGAAGGGAAAACATTCTTATCTGCTGTTCTTATATATTTTGTTTATCTGTTTCTTTGTTTGAGACAGGGTCTTACTATATAGCCTTGATTGGCCTAGAACTCCCTATATACCCCAGGATGGCCTTAAAGTCGCAGAGATGCACCTGCCTCCACCACTGCATGTTTCATTAAAGGCCTGCACTAACACATAAAGTCATATTACAGCTTTAGTCATTAATTAAATCTTCATGCCCAAGTAACATAAAATGAATCATCATGGTGCCCAGCACTTTGGCTTTTGATAAATAAAATTAGCTCATACATAGTGTATGAACTGTAGTGAACTAGGCATGGAGTGGGGGTGACGACAAGTATGTTGTCCCTTAGGAAGCCAAAGCACAATAGAGAAACAAGACACGCTTTGAAAGCACACACGCTTGGCAAGTCGACCATGGTGGTATGCACATGCGTGTGACAGTTCCGAGAGGAGGCTCCAAAGAGCATGCTACAGGGTTGGATGCTTGGGTAATGGCTTCCCAAACATATCCCCACTCTAAATCTGTAAATGTGAGGTTACCTGGCAGTGGGAACATTTCACACATGACAAATTCAAGGAAGATGTAAAGCTTAGATTATTTACGTGGGCTTGATGGGGTCTTCTACGAAGAAGGAGGAGGAGAAGAAGAAGGAGGAGGAGGAGGAGGAACATGAGAGGAAGAGACAGGAAGTGGAAGCAGGGTAGAGCTATTATACAAGCATTAAAGGGGGGTGTTGGCAAACTCTGGCTTGAACGAGAAAATGGCAAACAGATTTTCTCTGAGTCCTGAAAGGCAAGCAATCATGCTGACATTGGGAGTTTAGCCTGGTCGGTCTCATTTCATGTTTCTTTTTTTAATACTTATTTATTTATTATATATACAACATTCTGTCTGTGTGTATGCCTGCAGGCCAG
>LOEQ01003195.1:87428-101986 GCA_001685075.1 Bramus lutescens | reverse complement strand
CTCAGGACCTTTGGAAGAGCAGGCAGTGCTCTTAACCACTGAGCCACCTCTCCACCCCCTCATTTCATGTTTCTAATCACCAAAGAATAAGATGTTCAATTACTTTTGAGTCACTGAGATTGTAGCAATCCATAATAGCAGCAATAAAAATTTCATGCAGATGGCCAGGCCAGCCAGATGTGAGAGTGGAGGACATTGTGGGCATACAGAATAGCAGAAACCAAGGCACAGAGGCATGGAATAGCATGGCCCAGCCCTGGGGTGATTTCAGAAGTACTATAGTGTTGCCGAATTCAAGCGCCACCAAGCAAGGAACAAACTAGCCTGGAAGCAAACCCTGGGCCATACAGGAGCTGCGCAAGGAGCTGTGAGGAGCAGCCACGCCGCATACGCGGCTAAGGTATTGCTTCAGGTTGGAAGTGAAACTGAGAGCCATTTTATGGCTCAAACTAAAAAGTAAGACTACTAGCTTTTAATTTTGAAAGACAGAGAATGGGGAAGAGCCCGGGGTGGGGTGACTATTTAGGAAGCTATTGCGAAAGTCCTGTGAAAGGGAGACAATGTGAGCAAAGAAAAGGTAAGAATAAGGAGACTTAGGACCTAGAGAGTGGCAGAATAACAGGGGCAAAAAAAAAAAAAAAGGAAAAAAGAAAAGAAAAAAGAAAAAGAAAAAAAAGAGTCAAATGTGACCCCAGATTTCTGGTTGGACCTTCGGATGGCCTTGCCATTTATCAGAGTGGAGAAAAGTAGAGATTCCTCCAAGTCCATCTCGGACTCATTTGTCTGCTTGCTTGTGACAAGGACCTTGCTATGTTAGCTTGGACTGGCCTAAAACCTTATGCTCATACTGCATTGAGCTTCCCAGTGCTGGAATTCCTGGTAAACACCAATATTGTTAGCTGGATGCTTATTTTTCTCTATTTCTCTATTCACTAGGTACAGTAACCCCACCCATCTTTGATTAGACATCCTTTAAATCTCCTAGCCAGCTAACTACCAGCTAAAACTTCCCATCTTTCCCAAATTTAATGAAGTCTCTACTTGTAGTCAGGACAACTCACTCAGTGCTCACAGATTTTACTTAGCACTTACAGTCTGTGAGATGTCAGCGAGCAATTGCAAAGAATAAAACAATGGCAAAAACAAACCAGCCAAAAACCAACTTAGCCCATCCAGGGTACCGTGGGGCCACTCCATCTTGCATGTACATCTTCTGTAACGACATCCAGTCTCTCTTCACTTTCTATGTACAGCTTTGGGCGTGTCATCAGGCTCACTGTCCACTTCCTCATCCCAGATTAGCAATAGAACTCTCAAGTTACAAGTGTGAACTAACGCAGTATTGCTTCAACTAGCTACGGGGCTTAAGTTTACAATATGTATATATTTTTAATCTTTTCAAACTCAGTAAGTGTCTCCCGCACAGCGCTTATGCACGGGTCGTACCACACATGGCTCACATGCGAATTTCACAACACTCAAACTAGTCCACACCCAGCTCAGTGACATAAGTCCTTAGTGTTTGTCTGACACAATACCTTGGTTCAAGCTCTAAAGTTTCTTAATGCTTACTCTCAATTTAAGCAACTTTCACAGGTCACATTTTGAGTACCCACACTTACTCTCTCACGAGGATGGTTTTAAGGAAATTGAGGCTATATGTGCCTCGTTACATGCTAGCCGGATTTGGGGGTTTGGCCCTGGTAAGTTGACATTGTTCCTGTAATTAACCCTTGGGCTATGTGCAGGGCAGAAGGATGCTTGACAGATCATCTGTTTTTAAAGAATCAATACTTCCTGTTCTTCCTTTTCTTTCATCAACCACTTCTTTCTTATCCTCATCTCAACTCACACAAATGAGGATTAAGATTAATGTGAGACTCTCAGTCCTTTTTTTTAGATGCTCAATTTTTTATCAGATTCTTTTGAAAGAGCCAGCCCAGCCATCTTGGTTTTGCCAGTCCTAATTAGATGAAGCTACTGAGCATAAATCCTAGTTTCAATTCAACCTCGGGCTGTGTACTGCATGGATGAGTAGAGAAAAGGAGCCATTGTCTCTGGTTCGCTGGCTAACTCCAGGGCTGCCCTGTGCTGGACTTCCTCCAGGCCTCAATGAGTACCATTACAGCCTTATATTACAGCTCTTCCAGGATGTTAGCTCAGCCAGCCCTTGCCACCAGTATCCAGCTCCCCTCTCTGAACAAATCCTTTTCTGTGGCTTCCACAGCTCCACATGGAATTTTCTTCATGCATTCCATATCAGGACAACACTACTTATGTAAACACTCAAGATCAACTCTTGGAGTCACCCTTGACCCCTCGTTTCCCACCATGTCTCATCTTGAGCCACTCGCTGTTCCTTCACCACTGTTCTTCTTTCTCCATCTCCACTGTCCTGTTCAGGCCTTTATCCTTTCTCTCCTGGACCATTCTTAGTTCTCTGGTCCTTACTACAGCAATGCCTTACCTGGATTCAGCTGCCAGTCTTCCAAACTTGCCCATTTCCTAATACACACTAGAATTCAGAGACAATATACTGATCTTCAAAATCAATCTCTCTCTCTCTCTCTCTCTCTCTCTCTCTCTTTCTCTCCCAACTCTCTTTCTTAAAACAGGCTCTTTTTTTGCATACAGAACATGACTAGTATATATAACCACTTCCAGTTTAACAATGGTAAAAATTACTGAAACACATCCTCTTGGGTACCTCAATATTTTCAAGCGTGCCACCATTTCTCAGCCTAAACCTTGGTGACACTCCTTTCTTGCAATCAATCCCTACCCTCCACCCTCTACTACTGTTCATTACCTTGATGTCTATGCTTATGCTTCTGGGATGACTTCTGCACTTCAAGCACAGACCACTGCTTCATCCAGAATATTCGTACAACCTTCTAATGCCTTCTAGGCGTAATTCATTCAACAGAGATTCTGTAAGTCAGATTCTAGTGGTGAAAAAAGTCTTACTTACATTCAGTTGGTAGAGAAATATGGAAGTCTAAATAACAGATATACTTATGTATTTGAAAACAGTCAGTGTTACAAAAACACCATAGCTGGCTCTAGAAGCATAGGCAGAATACAGTGAAGAATAGAATAAGGGAGAGAACGTCAATTCAGCTTTCAAGAGGGAACAGGGAGATACAAGCCAGTCTGATACAAAGGACACGACCTTCCTAGAGGGTGGCCAAAGAGGCCATAACAGGCAGAGGACAGACAGTGTGAGCGAAGGCCCGGTGGAATGACACAGTGCGCTCTGCCAAGAAAAAACCACCCATGGCTAGGTCTTGGGCATCAGCACAGACAAGAAGCTGGTGAGGACGTTTGGCTTTATAGGCTTCATGGAGCCACTGATGGTTTTTAAGCCAGCGCTGATACAGGGCAATCCGTGTTTTTACAGAAGTCATTTTACCGCGCTGCGTAGAGACCAACAGCAACTTGAAGGGAGGTGTTCACTTCTACTTTCTCTTCTGGATTCGGAGCTCTTTGGTGTGGTGTCAAGTGCTGGGTGACTTTCATTTCTGGCTCCCCAGCTCCTCACACACTCATTCGCCAGTCAGTGAGAGGCAGTCCTGTGCTACCGATGCTGAGTGTGGGGCTGCATGAGGCCAGAGCACTCGGGCTTGCTGTACCTCCTGCTCCGCGAAACATCAAAGTGTTGTTACCCTGAGCTTCTGTTTCTTCTTCTACAAAATGGTGGTCTGTACAAAGTCATCTTTCAGTTCTCTTTTGCTCTAACATTCTGTGATTGTTATAGGGAGGTTCCCTATTTTTTTTTCAAGTTTGCAGTCACTATTTGGCAATACAAATGACCGTTAAGAGAGGTGTCAAGAAATCAGTGTACCATGGAACACAGATTGACAAAAACATGGCATAAACAGGTGGTTCTCAACCTGTGGATCGCCACCCCTTCCAGGGGTTACCTAAGACCATCGAAAAACACATATATTTACATTACAATTCATTACAGTAGAAAAATTACAGTGATGAAGTAGCAGTGAAAATAATGCTACAGTTGGGGTCACCACAAAGTGAGAAACTGTGTTAAAGGGCCACAGCGCTAAGAAGGGGGAGAACCACGAGCACAAACCTGTCTCCTGGATGCTGGGCAATGACCCTGGCTAATCAAACAGCAAAGGATGGCATCTTTCTGCTGTCAGGTCAAGAGCTCTGCCCTCTGAGATTCCTTCCTTTTTAAAAGAAACAAATAAAACGTTGGTTACTGTTGCTGTGTGGCTGTGAGTGATAAAGCCCACGCACTTTGAGAATACCAGGATCTTGAGAGAAAGCCAGTGGTTGTGTTCGTCTGAGTTTATTTCTGTCTTTACCAGCTCTCTGGAGTACATAAAGCTCTGGCAAAGTGCATAGGTTCCCCCCCCCACCCACACAATTGAGAAAATATGCTCCTACATTTCTATATCACAAATGTATTACTGGCCTGGCCACCACAACATAAAATCCCACCTGAGAGCTTCTGATGTGGCCAGCAAGAGGCAAACATTCCCCTTAACTTTGAGGTATTTGGCTTTTGTATTAGTGAGACACTTCCCCNATCTTTTGTAGATAGGGCGGCCCACTTGGCAGAATGCTTGCCAGCCCTGTCTTCATGCCCTCACACTACACAAGCCTGCTGTGACTCCACGCCTCTGTAATCACAGGAGTCAGAGCAGAAGCAGGAGGATCAGAAACTTAAGGCCATCCTCAGTTATGTAGCTTGGGCTATGTGAGAGAGACCCCATCTCAAAAAATTTAAAAAAGGAGCTGGCCAGATGGCTTCGTGTTTTAGAGCCATTGCTGCTCTCGTAGAGGATCAAAATTTAGTTCCTAGTACCCATGTTGGGTAGCTCATAGATGCCTGTAACACCAGCATCTAGGAAACTGGCACTCTGTTCTGGTTTTTATAGCCACATGCATACACGTGCTTGCACTGGGTGTGTATGAAAGTGCACACACACACACACATATACACACAAACAGTGCAAGCACAAAAATAAGAAAAATCTTTTTTCTCTTTTTAGGGGGGGATAGGGTGGGGGCAATCTCATTATGTATCCTTGGCTGGCCTTGAACTCACTCTGTAGACCAGGCTGGCCTCAAACTCACAGAGATCCACTTGCCTCTGTGTCCCGAGTGCTGGGATTAAAGGCACGTGCCACCACTGCCATCTGGCTTTTTCAACTTTTAACACGTCATGATTTGTTAGCTCTTTGTCAAGAAACACCATGGCTGAACTTGTGTGTCTAATTGCCGCATTTCCTAACATGAGATTTATACTTACTCAAAAACCCATGAAGGAAAGTCTCATTTGGACCATATTTTCATTATAAACTATGCTATTGGATTTCTTTTTACTAAAAAATAAAGCTGTTAAATCTGTGCCAAGGTATAATTCTCTAAAATGACTTGTAAACCCACCGCAGTGATCTGGACACACACTTCAACTGGGACGAACTTCCTTTAACTCAAGAGGGAGGGAGGCCTGTTTACTTCTTTGGAGGAGGAGGTCACCCCCACCCCTCACGCTCCACTCCCTCCATTCCACATTCCCCCTTCTCTCAGGCCCCTTGGTCTTCGATTTAGCTGGTCCTCAGCTCTGTGTCAGAAGAGACGTTTCTCACTTTGGAGAGTATAGAGGATCACCTCAATAAAGAAGAGGAGTCATGTAGAGGTTCTTTGCCACCTTTCGGCATCCTGGCCTGGAGAAAAGGGTGAGTCCTAGCTGTTAATACTCCATTAGCTTGAATCCCTCTTGGAGCACCTAGTGTTCACTTAGGAAACTGCATATTCAAGAACTGTGGGTTTAGGCCTGGAAGCCACAAGCCTGTATTCACAGAACTTGGGAGGTGGAGGCTGAAGAAATGGGAGGAGTCCCAGGTTATCCTTGGCTACATAGTGAATCCTGGCCTACTTATGACGCTCAAAACAAAATAATAGAAAAGAAAGAAATGCTGGGTATAAGGTCACTGAGTCTGGGGGTGAAGGGTGGAGAAAAGCCCCTGCTGCCAAGTCTGACCACTTGAATTCTATTCCAGGAACCTCCATGGTGGAAGGAGAGAACTGACTCCCACAAGTTGTCCCAACCTCCACTCACACAAAAATAAAATAAAAAATAAATGTAATGAAATATATTTTAAAGACCAATAATTAAGAATCAAGAGTTTCCTAACAAGACACTACATAAAACAATACGTTCTAAAACTCACAACAAAATTTTAACCAGGCACAGCTGTCTGAAACGTAACCCAATATCTTCTAGCCTCTCTGTCTGTGATCTCACAAGGAAAACCAAAATAATATGCCCAGGAAAATTCTCCGCCTACAGGCTGATGCGTAGTGCTCCTTTCCTGATCACTAAAGGCTAAAGATTACAAGAAAGCATCGTGTATTCTGTACGCAAAGACTGATCGTGAGCTCTGTTGACAGAGTACTTGCCTAGCAAGCAGGAAACCCCAGGTGCGATACCCAGCCTCACAGAAAAGGAGCATGGTAGGAAAATAATAACAATGAAATGAGTTTCTCTTCCCACTTTTAGACCAAGCAGAAGCAAAAAAAAAATATGGAGGGGGGGTTAAAAAAAAAGCCAAAGAATCACCAGAGAAAGAATTGTAAAGCAGCACAAATTAATAAGAGATTGTGTGTGTGTATGTATGTGTGTGTGTGCGTCTAAGGCAAGGTCTCATGTAACGTAGGTTGGCTCCAAACCCACTGTACAGAGAGGCTGGTCTTGAACATCTTATTCTGCCTCTTCCTTCTCTAGTGCTGGCATTGTAGGCATGTGCCACCATGTCCACTAAAGTCTTAATGTCTTCTCATCAGGGTCTCTTGTCTGATCTCCCCCTAGAGATATTGACTGTGAAAGGGCCACCGCTTTATCAATCCTTGGAGAAACAAAGGAAATTGTGCATTGAATTTAAAAAAAATAACAGAAGAGGAAAAGGAAAGATGCTTTTTTTCGGTATTTAAAAGGGTCTGGTGCTTACGCAACACTGTGGACTCCCAATGGCAGAAGCTGTGAGTTGCCTTTGCGCTATGGCAAATCATACTTGCTAAATACAAGTTCTGCATGCTGGAGAGATGGCTCAGCCAACAAGAGCACTTACAGTTCATGAAGAGGTCCCAAGTTTTAACGCCAGTACCCATGTCAGACAACTCATAACTACTTATAACCCCAGTTCCAGGGGATCTGGGGTTCTTATCCGGGCTCAGCCAGTAGCTATACAAAGATGTACATGGATACACACACCACACACACACACACACACACACACACACGTAGACACACAAATAAATATAAGTATTTTTAATTTTAAAAAACCAAGTTTTTGAATGAGGAGCCTTCTACCATCCACTCTTAGAAACATATCTCACTTGGCTTTTGTTCTGAAGAGGGTACTATCCAAACAACTGCAGCTGGGGGAAAGCGAGCAGAGGAAGACAAATCATTGTTAAAACTAAACTTGTCAGCTTCAGAAATAACAACTAACAACTCCCAGCGGCAATACATAATCATCCAATAGAGGGGTGCCAAACATGTAAACAGACCTAAGTGCTCTTATAGTAAACCATCTGCTCAGAGAATGTAAACCAAGCTCACCAGGCCAGGGCTCAGCCTGCAGGGAGTGCCTACAAGCTGGAGCTCTGGAGTCTCGCCACCTGGGTGTGAAGCCCGATTGTCACTGGTTACCTGTCAGTTCCTAGACAATCTGTGTCCTCAGTTTCCTCCCCTGTAAAATAGAGACAACGACGACACCTGCTTCATGGACTTGGTTGACCACAGAAGGGGTTAACGTGCGTGTAAAGGAATTTACAAAACGAAAGCATCCAGGAAGCAGTTCCGAAGCGTTGACACTGGCTCGCACTGGTGCTGCTTTGAGATTCTTTGTAGCAACAAGATTCTCTGAATTCTTACTGGGTGCAGAACTGACCCTGAATGGAGGGGACAGATCTGGAAAGTTTCTAAGAGACTCCTAAAAGCTTCCATCTCCTGGAAACCACGGGTCATAGTAAGGCAGAAGTTGACATTTTTCTAACGAGAAACAATATTCGTCACCGTGTAGGCAAATTTGAATGTGTTTCAAGGTGAATTTTTCTTCTTTCTCCAGGTACCATTCATTCTCCCACTCTTTCTACAGTGACATGGTTTAAATTAGAATAACCGGAGGGCTGCATGTGACTGACTTAACGACTGTGAGCTGTTACTACGAAAAACAATTTCCCAATGGCAAATGCTCCTTAGAGGATTCCATCTCAGGTCCATGTAGTTAAGTCAAGGGCTCAGGACTGTTGGTTACATCAGCTCCGCTTCCTAGATTCACTTTCAGTAATGGAGAGGAATCTTTTCACCAGAGAGAACAGAAGTGATCCTGCAGCCCTGCCTGTGCTGGGCCAGTGGGGCACGCACCCTGACCTAGAAAGGAAATGTGCTTTGATGTAGATGGCTGCTAAGCATTGCATCTTAGAGGGTCAGGGATGGGATTCCCCCCTGCAGATGCTGCTGCCTCCTGACCCCCTCCCTGGCAATAGTGCAGAGTCCTCATGCTGGAAAGTGGCTTCCCCACAGTGACCATGTGAAAATGTAGCAATGGGCCATCTCTGCCCTCAGCCACTTGCTGCTTGAGCGATTTGAAATGTGCTTCTTAAATCCAACAGTCTGGATACACTGTTACTTTGAGGGCTGAAAATCAAGTTTCTACATCACCCCAATCATAACTACAAGGGAAATATTTATAAACCAACACAAAACAGATAATTTGTCAAATATGAATGGTGTTACATTGAGAAGAGAAAATAAACACAAGTTGGTGGTTACTATGCAAATATGAGGACCTCAGTTTGATTCTCAGAGCCCCAGGAAAAAACAGAGCCATGATGCCCACATGTAATCCCAGCTCTGAAGAAACAGAGGCAGGAATTTCTCAGGGCTTACAAGTCAGTCAGTCAAGAGGAATCAGCAAGCTTCGGAGTCAGCAAGATACTCTGTCTTAAAGAACACAGCGGCAAGCAATCGAGGAAGACTACTGGCCTCCAAAGGCATTGGGTCCCAGCCTAATCCTCTCTTAACATAGAGGCCTGCTTTTCACACACACACAGTGCTTGTCGGATCTAGGCCAAAGAAAGTCACATCTCTAATTCTTTCCCTAGGGGAGAAATCAGGAAATAGTTTGTTATTTCTATTGCCAGCACCTAGCCCAAAGTCTGGCATACTGCCTGGGATATAAAGAGTGTTCAATAAATATTGATTAAATGGACAGTTACATTGCCACATATTCCTGTAGGCAGTACGACTCAGGATGCACTCAACCTCCTGAGGCTCATTGCATGCACCTGTCCTGTTTCCTTCCCTACCTCTCACTCCATCTGGATGACCCCTCTGGCTGGTCCTCTGATCTGGGTCATCATCTGTCCCTGATGATGTTCATCATCCAGTGACCCTGAGAAAGCAGCAGACAGTTCGCCACAGCAGATGACGGGCAGTGATGGACACACAGGAGCCAGACCTTCTTGCAGGACCCGAAGATTCCTTTTCCCTCAGCACAGGCTTATTTCCCAGATCCCTTATCTTACCCAGAAACATGCTCATCAACAGCCTTGAGGCCAAGGGGTGAGACTACCCTTCCCGAGGCTTTGCTTGCCTCCTTTACTTGTTCTTCAAAGTCCATGCTCAGAATCCTCTCTGTTTTATGACTCATCACTGGCCCTTCTTGCCACAAGGCATTTTACTATCACGTTTTGCAGTTAAAAATCAAAGTATGAGTCCAATATTGGGATGAATTTAATATGGAAGTGGTAGTTTGAATGTAATAGGCCCCATAATCTTATAGAGAGTGGCACTATTCGAAGGTGTGCCTTTGTTGGAGTGGATGGCCTTGTTGGAGGAAGTGTGTTACTGTGGGAAAGGGTTTTGAGGCTTCCTATGCTCAGGATACTGTCCAGTGTCTCAGTCAACTTCCTGTTGCCTGCAAGATATAGGACTCTCAGCTACCTCTCCAGTACCACGTCTACTTGCATCCCCGCCATGATGATAATGGACTGAACCTCTGAAACTATAAGCAAGCCCCCTTAATTGTAATGAGTCTTTCTCTGTCCCACCAACGAACTCCCAAATAATGACACAGAAACTTCTTAGTAACTATGAAAGCTCAGCCTTAGCTTAGTCTTATTACTAACTAGCTCTTAGAATTTAACTTAACCCGTTTCTATTAATCTACATGCTGTCACAAGGCTGGAGGCTTTTACCACTCCTCTTGCAGGTTCTGCTTCTGCTGCGTCTGACTGGCAGCTCCCTCTTTCTTCTTCTGGGTTCTCTCTGTCTGGAAGTCCCACTTATACCTCCTGCCTAGCTATTGGTCATTTAACTTTTTTTTATTAAACCAATCACAGTGATATATTTTTACACAGTATAATCAAATATCTTGCAACACTCAATTACTGTCCCTTTATAAGAGTTGCTATGGTCTCTTTACAATAATAGAAACCCTAACTAAGATAGAAGTTGATACCAGGGACTGGGGTATTGCTGTGATAGGCCTGACGATGTTTTTGTTTGGAAGAATTTAGACTTTGGTTTTTTGGGTTTGGAAAGCAGTAGAATTATGTAAGCACTGCAATACTAGTAGGAGCATGGAAGGCAGCAGTGCTAAGAGTTATCTGAACTCTGGGGGGCTTACTCAAGAGGTTTCAGAGGAGAAGAATTCTAGTATGTTGCCTAGAGATTGTTCTTGTGATATTTTGGTGAAGAAAGTGGCTGGGTTTTTTTGTTCTTGTCCTTAGAGTCTGCCTAAGGCTAAAGTGAAGAGTTTTGAATTAATTCCATTAGTAGAAGAGGTCTCTAAACAGCCTAGTATAGACTCTAATATAGTGTGATTATTAGTATTAACTCTGATGAAGATTTATAATGAAAAGGAGCAAGCTGAGCAAGGAAAAGTATTTGAGGAGAAAAGGAGCACCAGGAAGTGGAATGGAGCTAAGTTCTGTATTCAAGGAGAGAAATAAATTAAGAAATGGAATAAAGGGAGTGGTGACCTCAGGAAAGATCCTGCCCAGTTAAGTTTCCAACTCATGAAAAGGAATTAAAGGAAGGCTTAGAGCTGGCTGTGATGGGGCATTCCTTTAATACCAGTGCTAGGAAGGCAGAGGCTGGTGGATCTCTGATTTTGAGGCCAACCTGGTCTGTAGAGCAAATTTCAAGACAGTCAAGCCTAGGCAGTGAAGAGTAGAAAGCTAATGAAGATGTAATTGAATGAGGGCCATGTTCTAGCCCCACTAAGCCTCAGAACTTGGCAGCTTAGGCCAAATTCTGGCTTTAGAGTTAAGGATAGAAGAAATGGGTTTTTGCTTCTGCTTCTAAAGAAAGCTGTTGAGGATAGGCGTGTGTCAGGAGTGTCTCTGAATAGAGGCCTAATGCAAAGGCCATTGCTGAAGCAGTGAAGTTAAAGCCTAGATTGCCTTGGAGAACCCAAGTTGTTAGAGATGCCAGAGTCATGGGATACCTGTGGAGGAGAGCTGTTAACCGGGAGTGGAAGCAGCCTAAGAGAAAGCCCAAGAAAGAGTTTTCAGTCTCTTCTATAGTCAAGTATTTCCTCACTATTCACCCCTTCCTGCATTTGGAATAGTAATGTAGAGTCTGTGCCATTATATGTTGGAAATATGTGATCTGCTTTTTTATTTTAATTTTACAGGGGATTGCAGTTAAGAGATTGTATGAATCTCAGATGAATCTTTGAACTTTTAAACATTGTTGAGACTGTGATTGACTATGGGATGTTGCAGAATATTTGTCTAACTATGTAAAGATGTGATGCATTTGTTTAACTATGCAACAATGTGTTACATTTGTTTATGTTGCAGAACATTTGTTTAAGTGTGTAAAGACATGTTACATTTGCTTAATTATGTAAAGATATGTTGCTGTTTTACCTTGCCTGCCTAAGGAACCTGATTGGTCTAATAAAAAGCTGAGAGACTAATAGCAAAGAAGGAGGTATAGGCAGAACTTGCAGGCAGGAGGAATAAGTAGGAGGAACTTAGACTCTAAAAGGGAGGGAAAAAGAAAAGGAGGCAACAGGGAATGCCAGGGGCTAGACAGACAGACACGTGGGAAGCAGGAAAATAGGACATAGAGAATGAAAGAATGATTTTAAAAAGCCCTGAGGTAAAACGTAGATGAATAGAAACAGGTTAAATTAAGTTAAAAGAGCTAGTGGAACAAGCCTAAACTAAAGCCAAGCATTCATAATTAATAGTAAGTTTCCATGTCTTTATTTGAGAGCTGGTTGGTGGCCCAAAGAAAATTCCAACTACAGTGGGGACTTTCGAATTTTGAACTAATTGTGATTAGTTGTGTTATTGTCACAAGCTTATATGGGCCAGGTATGTGATAGTTTGAATGCAATCAGCCCCCATAATCTCATAAGGAGTGGCACTATTAGAAGATGTGCCTTTGTTGGAGTGAATGGCCTTGTTGGAGGAAGTGTGTTACTGTAGGAGAGGATTTTGAGGTTTCCTATGCTCAGGATACTGTCCAGTGTCTCAGTCAACTTCCTGTTACCTGCAAGCTGTAGAACTTTCAGCTACTACTTCAGTGCCATGTCTGTCTGCATGCAGCCATGCTCCCCACCACGGTGATAATGGATTGAACCTCCAAAACTGTAAGTGTGCCCCCTCAATTAAATGTGCCTCAATTAAATTTATAAGAGTTGCCATGGTTATGGTGCCTCTTCAATAGGAACCTAACTAAGACAACAGATTTTCTAAAAGCTATAAGGACTTGGCCATTTCTTCCTTGGTTTTCAACAAGCCAGCCTTCTGTTTATTAAGTTTATTAAGTTTCCTCTCTTTGGGGACTCCCTTTGTTTCTCATTTGATTACATGAACTTCTTAATACGTTTAATATTTTTAGTTCTGTCTCTCACATTTTTAATCCATGTTCATGGTTTTTTACTTTTCTTCTTTTTGTGTGTGTTTGCATGATGTGTGCGTCTCCATGTGTATAATATACATAGGTGTGTGAGTGCATGTTGACAGAATGTATGTGTAGAGTTCTCAGGGCAACACCCAGCATTGGTCCTTGCCTTCCAACTTATTTTGGTACAGGGTTTTGTTGTTTGCTGCCATAGGAGGGCTAGGATTATAGGTATATGATACAGTGCCCAGCTTACGCAGGCCCTGGGTAGTTGAACTTAGTTTCTCAAGTTAAATAGCAAGTACTTTACCTGATGAACCATTTCCCCAGTCCCTTCATCTTCTTCATCTTCTTTTCCTTTTTGTGTCTTGTCTTCCCTCCTCCTTCTTCTCTTCTTTCTTTCCTTCCTTCCTTCTTTCCTTTTTTGTTTGTTTCTTTCTTTCATTGGTTCTTTCTTCAAGTTCCGATCTCTTATTTGTTGCTGCCCCCCCACCCCCAGACAGTATTTCTCTGTATAACCCTGACTGTCCTGGAACTTGCTCTATAGACCAGGCTGGCTTCGGACTCAGAGATCTGCCTGCCTCTGTCTCACAAGTGCTGAGATAAAAGGTGTGCTCCACCACTGCCTAGCTTTATTTGTAACTCCTAAATGCCCCTCCACCCCCGACCCCCACAGAAGTGGAAGCTTTCAGCAAGGACAGCCTACATCTCTCTGCAATCTGTTCCTGGCATTTTTCTTTGGTTTCCTCATTCTCTTGGCTAAAAGTTTAGCATATTCTGCAGACTCCTCCTTCTTGGTGTGTTGTTTCTTCAGAGTAATATGTCAGCATTTGTGTTGCAGGACACGTGGAGTAACAGGGTGCTTTGGTTCTGGGCTTCTGACCTTGTTTAGGGGCTTTCCGACAGCATTTTGGTGGACATCATTTTCTCTAGAAAGACAGAAAAGCTTTCAGATTCTGCCAGCTTTCTTGGTCCCCAACTGCTGAGGCACAGTAGTATCTGTCAGTCCAGGAATACCCTTCTCTCCTTTTTGTACAATAATCAAGTTGAGAACACTCAGGCTGACATCCACACTGCATCCATAAACAGCCATGTGCTTCCTCTCTCCAGGTCTCCTTACTCTAGAACAAAAATGCTCCGATTCAACAGTGAGTGCACATTCATCCGTGAGTCAAGACTCTTTGCTTCCTGGGAAAATCTTGCTTGTTATTCCCACCACTGTTTGGACCACATAACCCTTCCACTCCTCACCCAGAGCATCAGCTTCTGCGACCACACATTTCTCAAATAAAGTGTGTGCATTCATCATCCACTCCAGTGAGTTTCTGACAGCCAGTGGGTGGAATGGAGATAGTCTGCTTCATCTCGACATGGCAGACTGCCTAGGAGGCACCATAAAAAGGGGCTCTTCTTTTGTTTTCTGAAAGGAGATCTCACTATGTTGTGCAGGCTGGCCTCAAGTTCATGATCTTACGGTCTCAGCATTCCAAATGCTGAGTCTGCAATATGTGTACCACTGTGCTTTGCTCGCTATTCTTTCTCCCCTGGCCTACCATACTAGTTAAGGTTTTCCCTGCCTCCTGCCTCCACCATAAATATATCTACAGTTTCTTCCTTCCTTCCTTCCTTCCTTCCTTCCTTCCTTCCTTCCTTCCTT